>PVIU01010607.1:0-69163 GCA_004026605.1 Ondatra zibethicus | reverse complement strand
TATCTCTTCTGCATGTATTAACTTTTTGAGAACCGAGTCTTTTTGAATGCACTCCTTCCTAGGCCAGGAGGGATGGGGGTGGGCCTTGGACTTCCAACAGGGCAGGGCACCATGCCCTCTTTCAAGGAAGAAGGGGGAGGGAGGAGGGGTGGGGGGGTAGTGGGAGGAGACCGGGAGAAGGGGAAGAAAGGAAAAAAAATTTATTTCTTTAATTATGTTCTTGAATGGAAAAAATAAAACAAAACAATGTATGGAAAAAATAAATAAATAAATAAATAAATAAAAATTTACCAAATCAGACACCCATGATATCCAAAGAATCATAAGGATTTTGAATACCTCTACTCCAAAAGATGAAAAATGTAAATGAAATTAATAACTTCCTTGAAAGGTTCCACTTACCTAAGCTAAATCAGAATCAGATAAGCATTAAAATAGGATTATAACCCTTTGTGAAATAAAAGCAGTCATTAAAAGTCTCCAAACCAAATAAAAGGCTATAGTTTAAAAAAAAAGAAGAACAGACATGTGGATCAGTGAACTCAAACTGAAGATCAAGACATTAATCTATACATATATGAACAACTGATTTTTCTTTTGGTTTTTAATGCATGGCTTCTCTGTAGATTTTGGAGCAATATCAGAAGTGAAAATGGGGACATAACAACAGGCACTTAGGAAATTCAGAGAATCATTAGGTCTTACTACAAAAGACTGTACTCTACAAAATTGGAAAATGTAAAAGAAATGGACATTTTTTTAAGATAAATACCATCAATCAAAATTAAATCAAGACCAGGTGAACAAGTTAAATAGACCTATAAATCATGAGGAAATAGAGGCTGTAGACATAAACCTTCCAACCCCCCCAAAAAAGCCCAAGACCAGATGGTTTTAGTGCAGAATTCTACCAGAACTTCCAAGAAGAGCTAATACCTATACTCCTTAATGTGTTCCACATTATAGAAACAGAAGAGTCATTGCCAAACTCTTTTTTTGAAGCTACGGTTACCATGATAACAAAACCACACAAAGACTCAACCAAGAAAGAGAATTACAGACCAATCTCACTCATGAACATCGATGCAAAAATTTTCAATAAAATACTGGCAAACCGAATCCATGAAACCATCAAAAAAATCAGCCATTAAGATCAAGTAGGCTTCATCCCAGTGATGCAGGGCTGGTTCATCATAAGAAAATCTGTCATTCTAATCCATCATATAAATAATCTGAAAGAAAAAAAACATATGATCATTTCATTAGATGCTGAAAAAGCATTTGAAAATTCAACACCCTTTATGATAAAGGTTTTGGAGAGATTAGGGATACAAGGATCATATCTAAATATAATAAAAGCAATATACAGCAAGCTGACAGCGATCATCAAATTAAGTGGAGAGAAACTCAAAGTGATTCCACTAAAATCAGGAACAAGAGAAGGCTTTCCACTCTCTTCATATCTCTTCAATATAGTGCTTGAAGTTCTAGCAACAGCAATAAGACAACATAAGGAGATAAGGGGATTCGAATTGGAAAGGAAGAAGCCAAACTTTCGTTATTTGCAGATGATATGATAGTGTACATAAGTGACCCCAAAAACTCTACCAGAGAATTCCTACAACTGATAAATACTTTCCATGTTGTGGCAGGATATATGATCAACTTAAAAAAATCAGTAGCCCTCCTATATACAAAGGATAAAGAAGCAGAGAGGGAATTCAGGGAAACATTACCTTTCATGATAGCCACAAATAGCATAAAGTACCTTGGGGTAACACTAACCAAGGAAGTGAAAGATCTATTTGACAAGAACTTTAAGTCTTTGAAGAAAGAAATTGAAGAGGCTATCAGAAAATGGAAGGATCTCCCATGCTCTTGGATTGGTAGGATCAACATAGTAAAAATGGCAATTCTACAAAAGGCAATCTACCGATTCAATGCAATCCCCATCAAAATCCCAACAAAGTTCTTCACATACCTTGAGAGAATAATAACTAAGTTTATATGGAAAAACAAAAAGCCCAGGATAGCCAAAACAACCCTATACAATAAAGGAACTTCTGGAGGCATTACCATCCCTGACATCAAACTTTATTACACAGCCACAGTAATGAAAACAGCTTGGTATTGGCATAAAAACAGAGACGTTGACCAATGGAATAGAATTGAAGACCCGGATATTAATCCACAAACCTATGAACACCTGATTTTTGACAAAGGAGCTAAAATTATACAATGGAAGAAAGAAAACATCTTTACCAAATGGTGCTGGCATAACTGGATGTCAACCTGTGGAAGAATGAATATGGATCCATATCTATTACCATGCACAAAACTCAACTCCAAATGGATTAAAGGCCTCAGTATAAATCCGACCACACTGAACCTGATAGAAGAGAAAATAGGAAGTAGACTGCAACACATGGGCACAGGAGACCACTTCCTATGTATAACCCCAGTAGCACAGACAAAAAGAGCAACAATGAATAAATGGGACCTCCTGAAACTGAGAAGCTTCTGTAAAGCAAAAGACACAGTCATTAAGACAAAAAGACAACCTACTGAATGGGAGAAGATCTTCACCAAACCCACATCAGACAAAGGTCTGATATCCAAAATACATAAAGAACTCAAGAAACAAGGCATTAAAATTCTAAATAACCCAATTAAAAAATGGAGTACTGATCTGAACAGAGAATTCAAAACAGAAGAATTTCAAATGGCCATAGATACTTAAGATGATGTTCAACTTCCTTAACAATCAGGGAAATGCAAATCAAAACAACTTTGACATACCATCTTATACCTGTCAGAATGGCTAAAATCAAAAACACAAATGATAACCTATGCTGGAGAAAATGTGGAGTAAGGGGAACACTCATCCACTGCTGGTGGGAATGCAAGCTTGTGTAACCACTTTGGAAATCAGTGTGGCGGTTTCTCAGAAAATTGGGAATCAACCTACCTCAAGATTCAGCAATGCCACTCTTTGGAATATATCCAAGAGATGCCCAATCATACTACAAAAGCATTTTTTCAACTATTTTCATAGCAGCATTACTTGTAATAGCCAGAACCTGGAAACAACTTAGATGCCCCTCAACGGAAGAATGGATAAAGAAAGTGTGGCACATCTACACATTAGAGTACTACTCAGTGGTAAAAAACAATGACATCTTGGATTTTCCATGCAAATGGATGATAATAAAAAAACACTCTCCTTAGTGAGATAACCCAAACCCAAAAATATGAATATAGTATGTACTTAAACATTAGTGGATTCTAGCCATAAACAAAGGACATTGAGCCTATAGTTCATGATCCTAGAGAACCTATGTAATACGGTGAATCCAAACAAAAACTTATATAGATCCTCCTGGAAATTGGAAGCAGACAAGATATCCAGGCAAAAGTTGGGTGCATGGGAATAAGGGTGGGTTGGGGGGGAAGGGGAGAAGGGGAGAGAAAAAGGAGAAGGGGAGGGTTGGGGAGAGCTTGGGGGAATGGGATGGTTGAATTGGAGGAAGGACGGATATGGGAGCACGGAAGAAGATATCTTAATTAAGGGAAGCATTGTGGGGTTGCCAAGAGGCTTGACTCTAGAGGGTTTCCCAGATGTCCAAGGGGATGTCCCCAGCTAGGGCCCTGGGCAGTGGAAGAGAGGGTGCCTGAACTGTCCTTGTCCAATAGTCAGACTGATGACTATCTTGAATATCACCATAGAACCTTTGTCCGGCTACAGATGGAGTTATAGACAAAGACCCACATGGGAGCACGGGACTGAGCTCCCAAGGTCGAGTTGATTAGCCAAATGAGGGAGTGTATGAACAAGGAAGTCTGGACCACGAGGGGTTGGTCCACCCACTGAGACAGTGTGCCTGAACTAATGGGAGTTCACCAAATTCAGCTGGACTGGGACTGAACAAGCATGGGATCAAACTGGACCCTCTGAACGTGGCTCACAATTGAGGCAGACTGAGAAGCCAATCATAATGGCACTGGGATTTGTCTCTACTGCACATACTGGCTTTTGGGATCCTATTCTATTTGGATGCACACCTTCCTAAGCCTGGATGGAGAGGGGAGAGCCTTGGACTTCCCACAGGGCAGGGTACCCAGCCCTCTCTTAGGACTGGAGGGGGATGGTGGAAGGGTGAGTGGGAAAGTGGGAGGGAAGTGGGAGAAGGGGAGGAAGTGGAAATTTTGATTCCTATTATTTATAAAGTAATAAAAACTATATCAGAGAAAAAAACTTTGAGGAAAGTAAAACAGACACTCTTTGATGTTACATTGCCTGGGCCACCCGTTTTCATGTCTTGTCCCATTGCTCTGAAAATATACAGACTTTTAAAGGTAACACACATAACTCTATTAATACAAGTATGGAATATGTGGGGTACATAATCAGCTAAAGATGATTTTTTGTTGTTATTCTATGCTTGAACAGGTAGAAGACATCTATCAACTTTATATATCCATTTGACCTGCATAGCCAAACTGTAATATAAAAATGTCATGTGATAATAACTCATGAATACTCTGTATCCAAAAAGATTTATCATGTCTGATATTTTCTCTGAGCTCTTCACATGCAGAGGAACCAACTTACATGTCACCTGACCTATAGTCTTTCTTGACTTTCTCCCCCAAGTCTGTAGTCAAGATACTCACAATATTGACCCCAGTCAAATCTGATCTCTATTCACGTGCAAGGAATCCATAGCTTTTTGTTAAGTTCAGAAAAAGAAGCATAACCTCTTCCCCCAAATAATACATTTTTATTTCCAGTTTAACGTTAAAGCATTCATATAGTATACAGTTTGTATAATCATTAGTCCCTTTTATAACCCAAAGTCTCTCAATACTGTTGTCTGTTCATTAGCATTAAAAAATCAAAATTAAAAAGGCATCGTATAAGGCCTAAGCTTCCTATTTTATAATATTTCCTATCCTTGCAGTGCCTATTATTTTCTATTACTTTACTTCTTTCTTTAAAGACTTCATATTATTATTTTAAACTATTGTAGTAAGAGGCGCAGGCCTGCTTTTGGTCCCAGCCGAGCCATGTTCCTGGATAGCTTATACCCAATATAATTACACAGGAACTGTATTCATTTAAATGCTGCCTGGCCCATTATAACTAGCCTCTTCTTTGCCAACTCTGACATCTTAAACTAACCCACATCTATTAATCTGTGTTTACCACGATGCCATGGCTTACCGGGAAAGATTCAGCATGTCTGACTCTGGTGATTTTTATGGTGGCAGCTCTCTGTCTCTGTCTTCTTCCCAGCATTCTGTTCTGTCTACTCTACCCACCTAAGGGATGCCCTATCAAAAGGTCAAGGCACTCTCTTCATTAAACCAATGAAAGCAACAGAAATACAGTAGAGCCTCTTACATCATTAGAAATACAGAAGGACCTCCTACACCAAACTATATTTTATTGTTGTCTATATCCTTTGTCTTTTTTTTCTTAAGCCTACATACACACATTGTTAAGCACATTGTAACCTGGTTAGAGGTTTTTTTACTCTTGTACCTGATTTATTTTAATCTTTTCTGTTTGCATGAGAAAAACCTTAAACTCTGCATGGCTTAATTCATAGCACCATGGAAGTTCAAGTACACAGGCAGTGGTTGGTAGACCCATCTTTGTACTGAGGCCTACATGAGATACTGCAGGAATAGGAAGCCACATTTGTCTCTGTTTTTGTGTGTTTGGGACTTTTTAAAAGAGCTTCTTTAGGTCATATGTGGAAAAATGTGTCTGAATATTGCATACCATTTGTAATCAGATGTTTTCGTCAGGACTTTTGACTCCCCAATAATGACATGAAGATTTAAATTAATTATAAAAGTTTGTCCAATAATTTAAGCATGTTTATAACTAGTCCTTCAAAATTTAATTAACCTATCTCTTTTAATCTTTGTTCTTTTATGTGGCACTGTTACCTTTACTCTGTATTGCCTGTCCTTGCATCTCCACCTTTTGCAATCTTAGAGAAATCCTCAAGTAACTTTGAAGTGTACCTTTTATTTTCTCAAAGTCCATATTTCATTCCATTGACTCCTTATTTTTTATTCCTTTTCAGTCACTTCCTTGAGCATTGTTGGTGATGATATGCTTGGAAGTAAGATGTCTTGCTCTTACCATGTGACCAATCATGCTCTAACACAAACTATTGTTTCCAAATTATGAATTGGAAACTACATGTATTCCTTCTCTGAGTTGAGAAATGTGCATCTGCCCTTTTGTTTGGTCCATAGGATGCTGTGATCTTTTTGGAAGAATTATATACAGGCAACAACTATATAATAATATAGTATTTCTACATTAATTTAAATAACTATTATATGAGAAATTTGAGCATGAGTTCCGTCTATCTATTTATGCTTTAATATCAGAACTCAGTGTCAGTTCTGATCTGTCAGACAGTATACAAATCAAGGATAAAAGGTGGTGGGCTGGTCTGAGGTTTGGTGCTAAAAATGTCACACGAGCATTCAATGACTGAACTGAGTAGAATGATTACTCAGAAGTGACATTACAATCTGGTCTCATAGACCATAACCCTTATTCTTCTAAGATGATCAGTATAGTTTTTTATTGTATGAAATGATTGCTTGGATAATATTTGGTAAGAATAAATCTATAACACTTTCACAAACTGAAATTCTACATCGATTTGTTTCTTTTCTATGATTCTTAAAATACAGCACACTCCCTTAATTTTTTCTATAAAATATTTCAAATTGTATGTTGCAACATTTTCTGAGTTTGTTAACATATGATCCTGAGGCTGGACTCTGGGGACTCCTTAATATCTAGGACAGTGAGCCTTCTACAACCTTGTCTCAGTTCCTAGGCCTGTGACCTCTCTTCCTTATAGTATTTACTTTCAAATATTTTCAATTGTCAATTTTTTTGCTGTTATTTTTACTTTTAATGGCTTTCAGTATTACTAATTTGCGATTCAGGAAGTCTTTTCTCAGAAAGCTGGGACTACCTCTGTTAAGTACTCAGGAGAAATACAGAGTTTCCTGTGGGATTTTGAGGGACATGGAAACTTCCCTTCACTAAGCCACAATTAGCAAGCACAGTGTAATCTTTTCCTCCAAAATCATGTATTTCTTAAGTTCCTTCCAAGGTTAACCTCAGTAATAGACTGTGATTTGTACTTATAAGTCAAATAATTCTTTTTCCCCAAGTTTCTTTTGGTCATGGTGTTTTAACACAGCAAAAAATAAAATAATAAAAAATAACAAAAATAAATGGAAAAACACCTATCTTCCTGGTTTTCATTATAACCTAAAGAGAATAACACAAGACAATTTTTAAAGTAATAGGTATCTCTCACTGGCAATTTTTAAACACAAGTTTGTATTAATGCGAGAGTTTAATTAAATAGTATTATATACAATGGTGACATCTTCTTGTATTACTGAATCCTTGTGACAAAAGAAGGAAGATTTGCCAAAGCAAGTCAACAAGTCTTAGACTGCTCTGTTACTGTGCCAAATTAAAAAAGATAGGGAGAAACATGATCTTTCTTTTTAACTGAGTTCATATCAGTTTCATTAGGTTCTATACAATGAATTGTGTTACAAATTTAAAAAGATAGTTAGACTTAACTTTAAATATGGAAGAGGCAGTAGAAGCAATAATTATAATGAAATATTATAAGAGAAAATAGATGCATTTAAGCATATTCTAGTGAGAAACAAGGAATAGGGACTACTACATAAACCATGAAGAGATCTATGGTAATTTTCTTTTTCTTTCTTATAGGTGAGTTAAGTAAACATCAGTTTAAGATTCTTGTTGAACTTTTGTTGTTCTTGGCTACTATATCTTAGAAATACTTTTAGGTGTAGTCCATTGAGAAATATTTTTAGGTGTAGTTCATTGTCAATAAAATGATAGAAATATTATCAAACAAAAAAAGATAAAGATCATTGTGTATAAATTATTGCTTTGCATTCCAATTAATATTCTAAGTCTTACACTAGTTTTGAGTGGTTCTGAACACAAATATATCAAAATTTCACTCAAGATCACATTTGGGGCTTTCAGAAAAGTGATGTAACAATCAACTTGACTGATGAATACGAGCAATTTGAGCAGCTGCTGAAGAAAGAATGGGAGAGTGAGAGAGAGACTTTTACTACTTCCTTTAGTAATGTAACATTAACAATGATTTGATTGTCTCAGATTCATTGCTGTGTAAATCACTGGATTACTGATGCTTTTTTATATGTGTATTTGACTGGATTTGGCAAGACCTTTATTAGCCATGGCATTCAAAATGTGAGGAATGAGGGACAGATCATGTTCAGAACATTTGTACCAGACCAATTGTATCAAGGAAATAAATCCAGTGATAACTTTCAAAGATGTTCATGTTGCAAAAGCCCTTTAAAAAAAGAAGAGAATAAAAAAGTTCAGATAAAATTTAGTTATAACAAATAGATCAACTATTAGGTAAGAAGTGAAGTGAAAATACTGAAGTTTTTGAAAAGAGAAAATAAAGCAAGGTTTATAACCTTGTAGCACAGCTTGATATGGAAGAAGAGAAAAACGTTATCAGTGTGTAATATTCTAACAATTTATATACAGTGACTGTTAAATAATGATGACAATAACAAACACTGAAAGTACATATTAATGGGCCAGAAAGATAGTTCAGAATTTAAGGGCAATTGTGAACCTTAACAATGTCCTACAGTTGGTTTTTAGAACACACTTGACCAGTTGCTACCATCTAGAACTCCAGTTTCACATGATTTAACACACTCTTTTAGTCTCTGCAAGGAATTATATATATATGGTATACATTTATACATATATACAGACAAAATAGACATATAAAATAAATATTCTAAGTGTATATTAGTGACAATGGGAGTTAAGAGATAATGCAATTTTGTTTAAAATTAGTAATAATGTGATGACTAACAGGATGAAGATGAACTCCTAAGATCCATGAGATACCAATATTCAGTTTCAAAGAAAAGCATTACAGTAACAAAAGATTGTGTGTGTGTGTGTGTGTTTGTGTGTGTATGTGCATGTTTAAGAGAGAGAGTGTATAATGAAACTAGTCAACTTCATTGGGTATATTAGTTAGAAAAATAAATATCACATGATTTTCTATTGAAGTGAAATACGAGAAAGGCAATAAAAAAACCAAATGGAAAAGTTTTGCCATAAGACAATAAATAGTTTAGTACTCTGTTCATTTTGAGAACCTTTCTAGAGTCACAAGAATATTCAAACACACTGTCTTCCATTCTACATTTCTATCAAGGATGAATTCTTTTCTCCATTTCTATCTGTCTATGTATCTGTCTATGTATATGTCTATCTGCAGTGCAGCAACCTCCAATTTTGAAGCACAGCAGACAAGTGTTCTCCCAATGAGCTATATACTCAGCCCATCCCTTTCACTGCTGAGTAGAGAGACAAGCAAGCCAAAACAAAGACCATAACATAAAATGTCTGGTTAATATCAATGTGAGAGTTTTCTTTTCTTTCTATGGTAAATAACTATGCATTTATTGGCTTTAAACAACAATAAATTATTATTGCATGGGTGCATACATTATATATAGCTATTGTCTTAAAGATGATGGTGGGGCTGTGTTCTAGGTTTTAAACATTTTATTTAGGGACATACATTTGATCCTATCATCATTCTTGCACCTATTTATTTACTTCTTATTTATTTTAATTTAGAGGATGTCTACAGTCCTTAATAGTCCTTCTCTGTTAAACTTTTCTTTGTGTGCTTTCTTTGTGTGTGTGTGTGTGCGTGTATGTATGTGTGTGTGTTTGTGTGTGTGTGTGTTGTTGACAATGTTTGAGCCATTATCAAGTCTCCTTCCTGTGGGTTTTTTTTTCTTTTTCTTATTTGTACATTTAGGAACTTGTATGATTGCATTCAATTCATCTTGACAATTTAGAAAACTTTTCTTATATGAGGGTCAGATATTTAGGGCCCATAATACCATCTGCAGTTGCAATTATTTTTGCTATTTAGGGTATTCTACCACTAGTTGTAATTGAGACATGGTCATCTTTGTAAAGAGACAGTACCTCGTCTTTAACATTGATAAATCTAATGTAATTCTGATTACACATATGCCTTTACAGCAAATACACAGCCTATGTTGTTAGTTAGTTTTGTATAATTTTTCAATGGAAGTGGGTATGGTGCTCTGTTGTGAATTAAAGAAATATAAAGAAAAGACATGACTGCTCCTAGGTATGGAGGTGAGTAGGTAGATTGTTATTGTGTGGGAGAGCATAGCCAGAGACAAGGAATCTAGGATAGTATAGTGTGTACATGACCCTCAGCTGAGCCATATGAGGATAGGGATGAATGGAGAGGGGAGAGCCGTACCAAGAAACCAGGAGGGTAAAGGGGAGGAAAAAAAGAGGACGATGTAACCAACATGTTGGATTTTATAAGAAAAGGCAGGTGGGGGAAGGGCAGCACAGTCCCTGGGCCTGAGGAGTTTATGGTAGGGATAGGTTATGCCAGCCATACCCAACAGGTAGGGATTAAATGATGTGAGAATCAGGCAGCTGGCTGCACTTTGACACGTTAAATAAGCCCCTTGGGTTTGAGACCTAATATGCTGTTTATGTGAATATACATTTTATGTTTGGGGAAGATAACTTTTGAGGCACCAGATAGGGAAACAAAATCTCTTTGTGAAATGATTTGTGCTTTCTTTTCCTAGACTGGAGAACTGTAATCCTTAATAGCGCGGCCTTTGTAAACAAATGCTGCATTAACCACCAAAGCCTATGGTTCACTGTGTTGGATCTGAGTATATGCCCTCAATATGTGTTCTCCCTTAATTTTAAAAATGTTCTTTATATGTTTCACTAATATTTGTCTTTGAAAAAAAACAAGAAAAAATTTAGTCCTATCAAATCACGTGAAAGCCAGGATACAATGGTTTGTATGGTTTCCTTTTCCAATAGATAAGTACCTTTCTCTTCATATTCTTGTCCCCGAGGATATTAGAGAGTAGTGTTCCTGACCTTGGTGTTTTGTGCTTGTTCATTCACATGTGGCCTGTTGTTAACATCAAACCTTCCCTCATAGTTGGCTTTAAGAGGACACTCAAACACTGTTCTCCCCACTCTTCAGTATTTCTACAGTGGGAAGCGAGTATCTCCCTGTGATATAATAAACTGATAAAATGACATTGGAAAACACTTCACATTATTTATCCCCAGTGTCCAGTGTTGGCTGAGATTTCTGTCCCACCCAGTACCACAGCAACTCAGTACCAAATAAACACACAAGGTCTACATTAATTAGAAACCGGTTGCCCTGTAGCTCAGGTTTCTTATTAACGAATTCTTACATCCTACATCTTAACCCATAATTCTTTTCTGTGTTAGCCACATGGCTTGGTGCCTTTCATCAGCGAGGCATTCCCATCTTGCTTCCTCTCTGTCTGGCTGATGACTGCAGACTCACCTTTTCTCTTCCCAGCATTCTCCTGTTCTCATCACCCCACCTATACTTCCTGCCTGGCTACTGGCCAATCAGCATTTTAAGTAAAAATAAATGCAAGTGACAGGATAAATGATCAGCAATTCCACAAGTTGGTATGTCCCCTGCAGACAATCGTGGAGACATGTTGAGACAGACATGGAATTAGATTTTCTTGAAACGAAGTTCAAAAATTTCAGAATACTGGAAATTACTCAACTATCTATCACAGTAGAATAGGTGGCAGCTACACCCATCAATTGGATGAATATTGATGATGGAGAAACAGGTTGAAAATAAATAATAATTTCACCTTCATGAAATTAAATTTCATGTAATATTGGGCACTAAGATATCAAAATTAGCAGCAAGATATTAAGTCAAATCAAAACAGGATTAGTGTCTACTTCAGTGTAAATGGAGTCCATAGGAAACAAATGAGGCTTCATCAGTGTTAGACAGCATTGTGAACATACTGCTTTTTTTCTCATATTGCTATTCAAATGAACACCTAAACTGTATAAAAACAGTTGGATGTAATTTTTGTTCATTGGGAAAAAAGCCTAGAAATGAAGCAGTGCAGTATATCTGGTAACCAAACACTAGAGACGTTGTAGTCCACTAAAATGCTTGGTTTGCAGGTAAAGAGGTACAGCATTGAATCATCACTGAAGAACTTATAAGCTATGTGACCTGGGTATCTTTCATAAGGTAACAATAACCCAGATCCATGGGGCAGGCATAGAGATTGAGAGCAAATGGGAATTCAAAATTGCTATAAGATGCCAGACTCATGGATGCTAAAATAATGAATCAGCATAGAAGAAACAACTCTCCATTAGTGACAGAAGTTCCATGAGAAGAGAGTGCTCAGTAGAGCAACTTCATTGTGGGAGGAAGTGTCAAATTGTTACTGAAAAATGCTGTGCAGTAACAGCATGCTATAAATAATGCTGCAAGAAGGCAGCATTTCATCCTCCTCAGGCTCCCATTTACATAGAGTAAGGAGAGGAAAATTTCTGTCTTCTCAAAGGCCCCCTTTCACCCTTAGATGATCTATTGTGGATGCAGAACACAGTGGAAGATTTATCCCCATGGCTCATCAGCCTGCTCCATAGTGGTTCAGGTGAAAGCATTTCCGTAGTGCCAGAAAACGGGAACGCAGAAATGATGGAGTCTGTTATCAGGTAACAAACTACAGCCTGGTGACTTTCTTGGCAACTTTGTGTAGAATGTACAGAAATACGTTCTTTGTCATGAGTTTCAGGACGAAACAAGCAAATAAAACAAACAAAGCAAAACAGTTCAGTATTAAATCTGATGGGCAAACTGAAGCATCTGCTTCCATGCAAATACTCATGTAGGGATTGGGGATTTAGGTGTGTGGTAGAGTACTTGCCTAGCAAGTACATGGCCCTGGTTCTTGGCCTCATATCTGAAAAAAAAATTGTCTGATATGGACCGCAGTGAAGATAAACAGTTTAAAATAATTGACACAATACAGATGCTATCTATATCTAAAAGCAGAGATAAATGTTTCTTAAAATATTTTATTTCTTTACTATATTTAATACTGTTTCTGCATTTAAAAAAAGATAGTTAACTTTAGGTCTTTTTTGTTTTATCTTAGAATCAGTAAGTATGTTATTAGTGTGTTTCTATTATCTCTCTGTGTACATGCATGTGTGTATGCACATGTTTGTGTCTATATGGTTGTGCATGTGTTTCCATAGCAAATATCTGTTATGAATATTGTCTGAAGGAATTACTTAAGATCTGGGGAATAAAATTAATCCAGCAATTTGCTTTTTTATTGTGCCAGACACTGACATTTTCAACTGTTAATCCTAATAAGATCCCGTATCCTGTAAATCTAGGAAAAAGAAATAAATTTTGGTTTATTTATATTTATTTTAACTTATGTATATTTATTAATTTATTAAATTTGCTTCATTATAACCTTGAGCAAATAAAAAAACAGGTTTTGTGAAAGTTTTAATATATTTAATATTTTTAATATAATTGGAATACTAATAAAATTAGGATATTTACAATGTACCTGAAAATGCTATAGTATTTTTTGTGAATATCTCTAAAGTTGTTCTGAATACAGAAACCTTTTGTTTCCTGTTTTTGCCACATGTGCAGAGATATGGCAGTACTTGAACTGACATGGAAACATTTTAAAGTATAAATGGGTCTTTATACAAAAAGATTTGTTTTCATTTCTTTCTGAAAATATTATCATCATAATATTTTTTAAAATATTAAATTCTATTTTTCCCTTCCTGTTATTCCTATCAACACCTTATACATCTCTACTTCATTCCTTCTCAGATTCATTGCCTCTTTTTATTTGTTTGGTAATATTGTAAATATGTATAAACATAAATATATAAATACAACTTTTGTATATGAGTTAAATTAGTGATACATATATATGATATATGATATATATATACACACATATACATACAGCATGTGCACATCATATATCTATATATAATTTCAGAACTGACCACTTAGAATTATATAACCAATTTGGGAGGCATATCTATAGGGGAGACTAATTATCTGTATCACAACATTTATTAGTTTTCTACAGTTCTTTGTCTGGGGATGGGGGCCCACAATATTTCTTCCTTTCATGTTAGCATTTTTTTGATGTCATCACAGTTAACCTCTTTATTCTTTGTCCATATTACTGAGGTCTTATGGATGTAACTTCATCTCTAAGATATACAATTAGTGTTCCTAAAAGCAAGAATCAAAACCAAGGTTCAAAATGATCTATGAGTTATTAGTAAGTGTTTGATATTTTTTTAAGAATGTGATTACTGCCACAAGTGACATGTATCTTATGAGTGTGATAATAATATATTACAAATACCTTGAAATATTATAGTATATAAAATAATAACAGAACTCATTGTAAATGATAAGTAAAGTTTTTGACATTGAGGTAAGGTACAGCTCTTTGTTACTGTCAATTAAATATTTTTCTCTTAATTATTTCAAATCACTGAATATTATGAAGATTAAACTTTGATTAGATGTGTCAGTAATTAAATATCATAAAGTTCATGTACTTTCAAATATCCAGTAGGTGATTAAATATCTTCCTAGAGATAATACCATGATATTTGTATTTTTGTAAAGATGTAAAATTTCATCTTTATTTTTGAAGAGTGTATGTAAATAAAATATGTTAATAATTAACTCCCATTTCCACCCCTCCAATATCATCACGCTTTCTTCCACATTCACATAATTTATTTTATTTTTTTGTAACCTACTAAGTTGAATCAGAACAGCCTGTGTGTGCGTGAGTTTGGCCAAGCAGTGGATACTCACGAAAGAATGTAATACTAAGAGCAACTCTCCATTGTCAATAGTTCCTCAGTAAGGATTGAGAGTAAAGATCTTCTAGCCATTTTATCCTGAATTTTCGGGTGCCTTGATCTGTGTAAGTGCTGTGTGGGTAAACACAGCTTCTGTGAGAATAAGTTTGAAATATCCACATCATGTCCAGAAGACTGCATTCCCTTGATCTCCTACCCACTCCACAGCGATCTTTCCAATCTCTTCTTATGGCTGTCTCTGAATCTTGGAGTTGATGGAATCAATATAAATGTCTCAGGTAGAGTTGAGAATTCAGTGTTCTCAAAAATAAGTAATAATAAATAAATGATTGAGAATCCTATCTTAGAAGAGTTTAATATCTTTAACAATAATTGGAAAAAATCCCCCAACCTCTGAGATTTCATCTTTCTTGAGTCAAAATGTCTAAGATTGAAAAAACAACAGACAATAAATGCTGGCTAGGAAGTAAGGAAGGTGAATCCATATTACCTGTTAAATTTGCAAATTTGGAGAGCCACTCCTGAAGACAATGTGAAAACCTCTCAAAGAAATGAAAATAAACCTATGACATGATCCAGCTATACCACCCTTTGCCAGATTTCCAAAGATTGAATGTCCTACTTCACTGATACTTTGTCAGCAATGTTTATTGTCATTCTATTAATGATATGTAGGCTACAGAAGCATCATAGGTGTCCTTCAACTGATTAATGAAAAAGGAATCATGATAGATAAAAGTAGAATTCATTCTGCTCTAAAAATGATGTCATGATGTATTCATATGGAATGTACTAGAAAATATGCTGTTAGGAAAGAAAACACATATTCCTAATTGTTGGGTTCTAGTTCCAAAGTTGTAGATGTAATCTCAGAACCCAAAGTAACCAGATGAGCCAAAAAGGTACAAAGGACCCATAGAATAGGAGAGGATTTCTAGAGAGGAAGGTGCTTGGCATAGCTTCCATGATGGGGGAAACTGGGACAAAACCATGGTGGAAGATTTCAACTAGGGCAGGACAAAAAAGTAATTGTAGAGCAATAAAGAGAAAGGAAAGGAATGATGGACAAAATTTAGATATTTTTAAAAAGGCATATGTAACAATGTGCATGTGTGTGTGTGTGTGTATGTGTATGCAGTTGTATGCATTTAACAGTGATAATTGAAGGACATATCATAAATATGAGAAGAAAGTCGTAGGAAATGGGCAGAGTTGCAGGTTGAAAACAGGAGTGGAAATGCTATAATTACAATACTCATGTATAATACTTTTGTAAAAGTGTTTTTTGAAGTTCACAATTGGTCATGGCATGGACCCTAAAAGGGAACCAGCAGGAACTTTGCTAAACTCTGTATCTTTAAAAAGTTAAATTCTTTTTTATTATTGGAGAAATTCATACGTGGATAAAGTATGTTCAGATCAACCCATGCCCTGCTCCATCAACTACAATTCATCCTGTTTCCTACCAACATTTTTCTCTCACAACTTCATGTTTTTTCTTTAGTTTCTTTTTGCTTTGTTTTGTTTTGTTTGTTGTGTTTTGACCAGAGAGCCCACTCAGCAAAGTCAATTTGTGTGTGAGTTTAGGGCCATCTACTGGAGTAGATAACAAAATGCATGATACATGTTTGTCAATAAACCTACACACAAAAATCGATGAACATAAAAGTGTAAAGCATTATAATTTGATTTCCTATTCTTAATAAGTAATAAACATTAACATGTTAACCATCATACATGTATATACTTAGAAAATCCAAAAAAACACCATTACACAGACATGAAATTAGTAATGCTTTATCTGAACAAACTTAGGTGCACAAAAATGATGTTGTCAGCAAAATTGCTTTTACAAATTAAAGATGATACAAGTAGACAAATTAAAATGATACAAATAAAATGGTAAATCTATATATACAAAATATTGATGGAAGTTAAGATGGTCCCTTGATATATCATTCTTATCATAAAGTGGACTACTGAAAATTTTTGGATGAAAGAACAATGTAAGAAATCAGTGGCATATCTGCATATTATAATAAAACCATGGAAAATATTATTGATTGGTACATAATAATAAGTAGGTACATTATTATATAAATAAAGGATATTTATCATATAACTATCTTATACTATTGTATATACATTTTACATAAAGTCTCAGGTTTATTTCTCATTAGTATAATCTTATAAGACCATCATGTAATAATAAATACATTAATATTTAAACTATAAATTGAATGAGAGTATTTATAAAACATGTAAATGCATGCTACATAGAAATATGAGTTTCTTACAACTCACTATTCTATGAAAGAGAAATCCATAAGCAATGGATAATATGTTTAATTACTAACCTCAATTAAATATCAAATTTTCCAGTGACTTTGCAAAGTTTTCATATGAATATGAAACCAATGCAATTTTTAGAATAAATTTATAAATCAAAACTATAAAACACTGAATATTCAATAATTTGTTGATAATATTTTATGTCATATGAAAAAGGTGAAATTTAATGCTATTTGTTGTGAGTATACTTGGCACACATCATAAGTGAATTGTTTGTACAAACAAACATGTCTGCATGTGTTTATTTAGACAACGCAACATTTTTAGCAATCGCTGTATATATAAAGCAAATCTAGAAACTACCAAAATTTAAAAAAAAATACAAAACTAATTGCTATAAAATCTTTAACAAAAATCTATGAATCAATGGAATTGAACTTTTGCTGCAAGATCCAGCTAAGTGGCAGAGGCTACTCGTTCGTTTCCCAGCTGCCCAGACTCTAAATAATCACACAGAAACTGTAGTATTACAACCCTGCTTGGCCTATTAGCTAACTCTTCTTCATGGATAGAACTTACATCTATCCCATTAATCCACTTCCATTATTTTATATTTTACCACTAAGCTCGTGGTTTACAGGTACTGGCGCATAGGTGTCTTTCTCCTCCGGAGGCTACATGGCATCTCTTTTACTCTGCCTACTCTCTCCTCCTCTGTCTGCTTGAAATTCCCCCACTCTCCTTCCTCTGTTTCTGTGTAGAAAAGCTCAAGCCTCCTACAGATACTGGCAAAAATTGGCATATTAAGTTTCAATAGGAAAAAGAACCTCCCCTTGTGTTAAGACCAGCAAGGTACGGCGGTGTGAGAATTAGGTTCAAAAAAGCCAGGCAAAGCATTATGGACAACCCCTTCTCCCCTGTTAGGAGGCACACAAGTAGACAAAGATACACAAGTATCTCATATATGTAGAGAGCCAAGGTCAGTCTCATTCAGGCTCCCTGGATGTCACTGTAGATTCTATGAGCGCCTATGAATCCAGATACTTGATTCTGCGGGCTCCATGTGGTGTCCTTTACCTCGTTTAGCTCATAAAATCCTTTCTCGCCCTCTTCAGCAGGATTTCCCAAGCTTAGCCTAACGATTTCCTGTGGGTCTCTGAATCTGGTTTCATCAATTGCTTGATGAAACCTCTCTTATGACAACTGCTGCAGGCACCAATTTATGAGTATTGCAGCATATGGTTAGGCAACATTATGGCCAGAGACCAAGAATACAATCAAACATGACTGGAGCAAAAAAATAAGGTAGGTGATCTTTTCATGTGTTCTTGGAAACAGTTTGTATTTAACTAAGTGTTTTTGCATCATTCTTTTTGAGGGAAATTGGTGTGTAATTCTCTCTTCATGGAGTCCATTTTTAGTTTGGGTATCGAGGTAACTATGACCTCATAAAAATAATTTGGCTTGAGTTCTTTAAATATTTTGGAGATTAACCCTCTGTCAGATGTGGGGTTGGTGAAGATCTTTTCCCACTCTGTAGGCAGCTGTTTTTATTTTTCTTATTGACCATGTTCTTTGCCTGGCAAACTTCTCAATTCCCAGAGATCTCATTTATTGATCATTGTTCTCAGTGTCTGTGCTACTGGTGTAACATTTAGCAAGTGGTCCCTGTACCAATGTGATCAATACTACTTCCCACTTTCTCTTCTATCAGGATCAGTGTAAGTGGATTTTTGTTGAGATCTTTGATCCACTTGAACTTGAGTTTTGTGCTTTGTGATAGATATGGATCTATGTACATCCTTCTACGTGTTGATATTCAGTTATGCCAGCACCATTTGGTGAAGAAGCCTTATTTTTCCATTGTACAACTTTGGCATCTTTGTCAGAAATCAGGTGTTCATAGGTGTGTGGGTTAATGTCAGTGTCTTTAATTTGATTCCCTTGGCCCACGTGTCTGTTCTTATTTCAATATCAAGCTGTTTTTTATTATTATTGTTCTATAGAATAACTTGAAGTCAGTGATGGTAATGATTCCAGAAGCTCCTTTATTGTAAAGGATGTTTTTAGCTGTCCTCTTTCTTTTTCCATTTTTAAGTTGAGTATGGTTCTTTCAAGGTCTGTGAAGAATTGTGTTGGGATTTTGAAGGGGATTGCTATAAATCTGTAAATTTTGGTATATTTAACCATCCCTGTGTCTCTGTGATCAAGCCTACTTGATCATGGTAGATGATATCTTTGATGTGTCCTTTGATTCATTTTGACAGTATTTTATTAAGTATTTTTGCATCAATGTTCATGAAAAAGATTGGTCTGTAATTTTCTTTCTTTGTTGCATCTTCCTTTGTCTTAGGTATGAGGGTAACTGTAGTCTCATAGAAAGAGTTTTGCAATGTCCCCTACATATCTAGTTTGTGGATCAATTTGAGGAGTATTGTTACTAACTCTTCTTTGAAATTCTTGTGGAATGCTTTCTGAAACCATCTGGCTCTGGACTTTTCTTGTTTAGAAAACTTTTATTGATTTCTATTTCCTTAGGGATTATAGGTCTATTTAAATTCATTATCTGGTATCAATTTAATTTTGGTATGTTGTACCTATAAAGAAAATTGTTCATTTCTTTTAAATTTTTCAATTTTGTGGAATATAAGTGTTTGAAGTATGACCAGGTGTTTCTCTGGATTTTCTCGTGTCTGTTGTTAGGCCCCCTTTTCATTTCTGATTTTTTTTTAATTTGGATATTCTATTTTTGCCTTTTGGTTAGTTTGTCTATCTTGTTGATTTTCTTGAAGAATTAACTCTCTGTTTTATTGACTCTTTGTGTTATTTTCTTTGTTTTTATTTTAATGATTTCAGCTCTAAATTTGGTTATTTCCTGTTGTCCTCTCATCCTGGGTGAGTTTGCTTCTTTTTGTTCTAGAGGTTTCTCAGGTACTGTTAAGTTGCTAGTGTAAAATTTCTTTACGTAGGCTTTTAGTGTTATAAACTTCCTGTTAGCACTGCTTTCCTAGGGTCCCATAAGTTTGGATATGTTACACCTTCATTTTCAGTGAAGACTTTATAGAAAGTCTTTAAATTCTTTATTTCTTCCTTGACTCAGTGGTGATTCAGTTGAACATTGCTCAGTTTCCATGAGTTCATATGCTTTCTGTGATTTGTGTTGTTATTGAATTCTAACTTTAGGGTATAAAATATACAATTACAAAACAGGATACAGATCTAACAGAGAATTCTCAACTGAAGAATCTCAAATGGCTGAAAGACATTTGAGGAAATGCTCAACATCCTTAGTCATCTGGCAAATGCAAATCAAAATGACTGCGAGATACCATCTTACAACTGTTAGAATGGCTAAGAGCAAAAACACTGATGACTGTTTATCTTGCAGAAGTTGTGGTATAAGGTGAACGCTCCCCATTGCTAGTAGGAGTGCAAACTTGTACAGCCACTTTTGAAATCATTATGGCAGTTTCTCATAAAGTCAGAGATCAATCTACCTGAAGACCCAACATTACCACTCTTGGGAATATGCTCAGAATTACCACAAAGACAATTGCTCAACTATGTTCATAGCAGAATTATTCATAATAGCCAAAACACGAAAACAACCTAGATGCCCCTCAATCAAAGAATGGACAAAGACAATGTGGTACATTTACAGAACAGTATTACTCAGCAGTAAAAAAATAAAAATAGAAAAATAAACAATGGCATCATCAAATTTGCCGACAAATGGATAGAACTAAAACAAACAAAAAAAATCATCCTGAGTGAGGTAAACTAGACTCAGAAGCCAAACACAGAGATGTACTCACTCATAAGTGTATACTAGATGTAAAGCAATGGACAGCTGGGCTACAATCCACATCTCCAGAGAATCTAGGTAATGAGGAAGACCCTAAGAGGAACAGATGGATTCCCCTGGGAAGGGGAAATAGATGAGATCTTCTGAATATACTGGGCACAGGGAAGTGGTAGAAAGGAAGGAGATGCGAGAATGAGAACATCAGGGACTTGGAGGGATGTTTGGGGAGCAAAGGAGAAGAAGAACAATGAAGGAGCTATCTTGATAGATGGAAACATTATGGGGTAAAGAGAAACCTGGTGCTAGGAAAATTCCCATTGCTGACCCCAGCTAAGACTCCTAGCCATAATTGAAAGGTACCTGAACTGACATTTCTCTGTAATCAGATTGGTGACTTCACTAATTGTCATCATAGAACTTTCATCCAGTAACTGGTGGAAGTAGAAGCAGAGATCCACAACCAAGCAGCAGGCAGATCTCCAAGAGTCCAGCTGAAGAGAGGAAGGGCAGATTATATGAGCAAGAGGATGGGTCAAGATCTTGACAAGAAAACCAACAGAGGCAACTGAGCTTACAGGAGCTCATGGAAGCTCATGGACTATAAACTGACAGCTAGGAAGCCTACACAGCACTAAATTAAGCCCTCTGAATGTGGGTGACAGTTATGCTGCTTGGTCTGTTTGTGGAGAACTTGGCTCTGGGACCATGATCTGTTCCTGTTCCATGAACTAGTTTTGGAGTTCATGACCTATGATGGGGTGCCCTGCTCAGCCTGAGCGTGTCTTGGTCCTGCCTCAATTCGATGTGGTGGATTTTGCTGTCTTCCCATGTGATGCCTTGCTATTTCTGAGGAGTAGATAGGAGGTGGGGTATGAGGATTGTTGGTGGAGGGGAGGCAGGGAGAATTGTGGTTAGTATGTAAAAGGATTAAAAATTTTGAAATACAAAATATCAGAATAATAATTTGTCAGTGTTCCTTCTGTTTCTAATTTGTGGAATAATTTGAGGAATATTGGTAGCAGCTCTTTTAAAGTCTTGTGGAATCTGTGCCTAAAGCTGTCTGGCCCATTCTTAAAATTGTTTATGTGATCTTGTTTTAAATTTGCTAAGTTGTATCTATTTACAAAATTGTCCATTTATTTTAGATTTTCCAATTTTGTGGAAAACCTGTACTAGGTTGTTGAAGTATGACCGAATGATTCTTTGGATTTCCTTTCCGTCTCTTGTTATGCTATCCTTTTTATGTCTGATTGTGTTAATTTGTATATTCTCTCTTTGCCTTCTTGCTAATTGGATAAGGGTTTATCTATATTCTTTTAATTGTTTCAAACAATCAAATCTTTGCTTTATTGTTGCTTTGCAACTTTGCATTGTTATTTGTTCTTTATTTTTATTTAGTTCATTTTTTGCTTGTATTTTTATTTTAGCCCTCAGTTTAGTTATTTCCCATTGTCTCCTCTTCTTGGGTATGTTTGCTTCTTTTTTTTTCCTAGAGATTTTAGGTATACTTTTAAGTTGTCATTGTGAGATCTCTCTAAGTTCTTTATAAAGGTGCTTAGTGATGTGAACTTTGTTTTTTGCACTACTTTCATTGGGTCCCCTAAGTTTGGGTATGCTGTGCATTCATTTTATTTTAGTTCTAGGATGTCATTATTTTTTCCCATATTTCTGTCTTGACTGAATAATCCTTCAATAGAGAATTGTTCTGATTCCATGAGTATGTAGATTTTTTGTGTTTCTATTTTCTTGAAATGCAGCTTTATTTTGTAGTGGACTGGTAACATGCAGCGAGTTAGTTCAATTTTCTTGTATGTTTTGAGACTTGCTTTCTGACAGAGTATGTGGTCAGTTTTGGAGAATGATCCATGAGATACTAAGAATAAATTGTATTCTTCTGTTTTGGGGTGAAGTGTTCTGTAAACAACTTTTAGGTTCATTTGGTTTATAAGTTTTGTTAGCTCCAGTGTTTCCTTTTTTCATTTTTTACTGGATGAACTTTCAGTTGGTAAAAGTGGAATATTAAAATGTCCCACTATCATTGAGTGGGATTGATGTGTAATGTAAGGTTTTGAAGTGTGTCCTTTACAAATGTAGTTATTCTTGTCTTTGGGGCATAGTTGTGAAGAACTGAGAAATCATCTTGGTTGATTTTTTTTTATTTGATGAGTGTAACGTGTCTTTCTCCATCTCTTTTGATTAACTCTGTCTTGAAGTCTATTTTGTTAGATATTAGAATGGCTATACTAGTATATTTCTTAGGCTGATTTGCTTGGTAAATCTTTTTCCAGCCCCTCCTTCTGAGATAATGTCTCTTTGATTTTGATGTGTGTTTCTTTATAGAAAGATAGATCCTGTTTCAGAATCCACTCTGTCAATGTGTCTTTTATTTGGACAACAGAGTCTATTGATATTGAAGATATCAATGAACAATGCTTGTTAATTCTTGTTGATATTGGTGGTGGTGGCAGCAGTGTGTATATGCATAGGTATATAGGTAGGTTTCTAATTGCGGTTCTGCTGATGTGATATTACCTACTACCTGTGTTTTTGTGGGTGCGTTTGACCTCCGGTTGTGGGAATTTTCATTCTAGTGCTTTATGTACAGCTATATTTCTGGATAAGTATTTGTAGCATGATTCATAAAACCCCAGAGACTTATATAGAAGCGCAAACTGAAGGTCGGGAAAGGAAAACAGCAAGCCACTGACTCTTACTCTGTCTCAGTCTGAAATGACAATCCTGCCTCAAGGAATCTCAGGATGAGAACATGTTTGAGAGCTGTCTCCTCCTAGTTTATATTTCTTTCTGGGATTAAAGGTATGCACCCCTAATGCCGTGTTTCTATGACAAAGTAGTGTGGCTACTGAGATTAAAGGAGTGTTTCACTACTGCCTGGTCTGTATGGTTGATCAGTAGTGTTGTTTTACTCTCTGATCTTCAGAAAAATTTATTTCTTAAAATACAAATGAAATATAACCACAGCTACTGTTTAAATTAATATAGAATGTCTTGTTTTTTCCGTCTATGCTTATTGAAAGTTTTGCTGGGTATAGTAATCTTGGCTGGCATCTGTGGCCTCTTAAAGACTACGGGACATCTGCCAAGGTCATTCTGGCTTATAGGCTCTCAATTAAAAAGTCAGATTCAATTCTAGTAGGTCTGCTTTATATGTTAACAAATATATTTTATATTGACCTGTTATAGGATTAATGCATACAGGCAGACTTATTCAAGTGAACTATATTTATATCTTTTGTAGATTCATTTCTAAAGTACATTTTCCTGAATATAAAAGATGTGTCTTAAATATTTGTATGTATTTTCAAGTGAACAGAGTTATTGTGACATATACATATATATATATATGTTTTTATTTCCTAATCTATAAGTTGCATATAGTTTAAAACAATAATTGCTTGATGCTAATGAATACTATTAGAATATTTTTGAAACTCTGTGGCTGCATGTGTCAGATTAAGAATAAATATCTGGGTATATGTTTACAAAAGACTTTCCTTCACATTCCATATTGCTAAATTGATATTAGGTTTAAATAATATTCAACAATGTCTTTGCACAAGTAAATAATACTAGTGACTGCAGGAAATTATGTTACGTTTCTAATATTGTAATTTTGCTTTTATTTCTAATATGATATAGGACAAACCCAAGATGATATACATGCCTGAAAAGGTGTTTCCATTTAACTATACCCTGAGTATCACTATTGGTATTATGTTATTCTTCTGTGTTTTCCTTTTTTAACTTTTAAATTTTGATATGATTGGAATTCTTAAAATGTTAAGGCTATTGTTTTATGCATAAATTCTTAGCTGAAACATTTATTCATATAAAGTATTTATGGAAATAAATGATAAATATATGTACAAGAAATTGAGTAGAACTCACACAGCATCACCAACAAATTCTATCTTAAACAGCAAATAAATGTGATAAAACATAGAAGAGGACTTGTAGGATCATAAAAATCTAAGTCACTCAGGTGACTTTATTTTTTTGATACGAGATTTGAATAATTGAAGATAAAGCTTTTAAAAATTCATAGTGCTTCATATTATGAAGTTATTGATTAATGTCTTCGGTAAAGTACACTATTATCTCTTATATCAAGGTCATCTTGAGGAAGAAGACCAAAGCAAAAAAGTTCTACATATGAAATATGAGAAGCTAATACATAATTCATATTCAGCAGATAACATAAAGGTTAACCCCTTGGAGAATCCGAAAATAATATTCATGTTCTTCTAACAATTCTTATCCTGGCAATTTGGAAAATGCCAGTATTTTATTACTGTCTATTCTTGTATTATGCCATGAATTAATTCATTTTTACCTTACTATTCCTGGGAGAGAAATAAGTTATGAACCTGAAAGAGACTTATAAAATTAAATAAGACCCAAATCTTTAACTGTATACCTTTCCCAGAATACTCTGCAATCAGTGCATTTTATCCACTGAGCACCATATGATGCCATTTTTACTTTTTCCTGGATAACTGAGAAATTATTTATGCTTTTTCCATAAACACAAATACTTGCTTTCAATTTACACTCCAATAATGAAAATATTTGTATATTAGCTTAATTTAGGCCAAGGTGCTTTTGTGTTTTTTCAATTTTGGCAGATTTTCGCATTTTATAACTATTAGCTGAACTATTTTGTGAAGAATATTTTCTAAGGTACTGGCATCCAAAAATCCTTTATAGTTTTTATTCAGAGTTACTGTTTTAAAGCATTTTAAATCAAAACATCTGATATGTAATTTAGACTGTAGATTATTGCCTCTCAGGTTCATACCTTGTTTCTCCAACCATAGTGCTATTTCAAACAATAAAACATAATTTGAGAGTCTGGAGAGATGGCTCAGTGTATAAGAGCACTGACTGCTCTTCCATAGGACCCAGGTTTAATTCTTGGCACTCAACTGACTGCTCACACCTGTACATAACTTCAGATCCTGAGGTCATCATAGGCAGACTTTTCTGTCCCACCCATCAGTATCCCAACGAACCATACAAAGACTTGATGTTAATTATAAATGCTCAGACAATAGCTAACGTTTGTTACTAAGTCTTACATTTTGAATTAACCCAAATATTTTACCTATTCTATGCCACATGTCTTTGTACCTTTTATTAGTACAGCAAGTTTAGCTCCTTCTTTCCATGCCTTCTTGAGATACTGAGACTTCTCTTTTTTCTTCCTCATTTTTGGCTGCCTATACTGCCTACCCTTTACCTTTCCCACTATTGGCCAGTCAGCGTCTTTATTAAACCAACCAGAGTGACACATATTCACACTTTGTAAAAGAATATTCAATGTGACCTGGCACCTTCACACAGACATACACATGCATACAAAACACCAATGCTCATAAAACAAAAAAAAAATAAAATAATTAAAAAGGGGAGAATCTGTTTAAAGAGCAAGGTACCTTATAAAGACAAATTTTATTAAATTTATACAGGATTTAAAATTAGGATTCCTTATTAAACACTAAAATAATATGGTTCTTAATAAAAGTAAAAAGTCAGTTTACTCTCCAATCTCTAGGTCATCAGTAAACAACATTAACTATATCTTCAAAACAGTGCTCAAGTTTGTACTCTTTTGAGATTTCCTTATTCCCTGAATTTCAGTGTTATTCATCATTGTTTATCATCTTGAATACATGATTATTTTTTCACGGATGGCAATGATTCTCCATCAAGAATATTCCAACACTCTTAAAATGTAACTTAAATACTTATTTTGAAACTTAAAATATATTTACCCTCCTCTCTATCAAATTTCCCCCTTTTTGAGACAAGGCTCCACTTGTCTGTAGACTGGGATGGCCTTGAATTTACAGAGATCTTACTGACTCTACCTCCTGGGATTAAAGGCTTATACCACCACCGTCCTACCCATAAAATTCCCTCTTTTTTCTTGTTGCATACCTTATAAACACTAGTGCTTACATAATGTTTCACACAGCTTACCCATTCAGCTTCAAGTCCTTACCAGCTACCTTATTCTGTTATATTGTTTCCTCTGTAGACCTCAGGAACAACAGGTGATTTTTCATTATTGGGCATGACTGTGTCTGCTTTTCCCAGTGTCTTTACATAGTACTTTCAAATATTTAAATAATGTATGTGTTTATTACTATACAGGATTTAGGTTCACCATAGTGTCTGCTTATATGTAACCTACACACATTAATTATATTTTTTCTTTATGTATTATATCTTCTTTAGAATATTAGTTTCAGGAATTGAAACTTGTCCTGCATTGTCAGTACAATATATCAATTCTTACAATGTTGCCTGATAACGAATCCTCACAAAAAAGATATTTTAGCAATGGTTGGAGGCACAGTAAAGACAGCTTTGCAAAATGTTTCATTCTATCATTATTATTATTAATTATACAAACATTCTATTCCTTTCATCTGATCTCTGACTGGGGGGTCCTGGTGAAGACTTTCTTTTAACATGGAGAGTTCAATTATGCTAACATAAAGATGGTGCCTAAACTTTACATTCTCTAGTTATTCTTTCTTGTCATCCTGAAGATAGTGCTTAGCTCACATCCCTGCTATTATAATATTAATACATACTATAAATGGTGTTTATAACATAGACTTTCAACTAATTATTGAAATTAAATTATTTCTAACATTATAGAATCCAGCCTTTGGAAAAATATCAAGCATATGATAATAAAGACATAAGACATGAAAAAAATTATGTTCTGAATTCTCCCACAGTGTCCTCATGACACTCTATTCAAACTAAGAAAGTGTGTGTGCTCAATGTGTCACAGCCAAGTTTGGAAGACTTCATAATTTTTAACTTGAAATATTTTGTCCGAAACTTGAAAATTTAGAAATGGCTCTACACAATTTTTTTTTAAGTTTGAAAATTTCCTCCGCTGTTTATTTTGGAAAAAAAGACAAATCAATGTGTTTAGAATAGTTAAAATAATTTTATTTTAATACTTATTTTATTATTTTTGAGACGTCCATACAGAAATACAGTATTTACTTCATTTCTTTTCAACCATCCTTTTGATTAATTCTCTCTCAACTTCATGACCATTTCAATTATTATTGTTACACACACACACATTTTATACATGTTTATAAAAAATGCAACCTGTTGAGTTGATATAATATTGTTTGTATATACATGTAATTAGAAGTGATCACTTTGGATTAAAAAAAACTTATGAGGGTCTCATCTATAGAGAAAACTGATTCTCACTTTAAGCAGTGATTTATTGCCTGTACTGCTTCACTCAGGAGTGGGACCCTGAGAGGTTTGTGAATATAACTTAGAATGACAATTGGAATTGCTATCGTGCAGCTTTTGTTTAGGTGACCTAATATTTTAAGATTTAATGAAGAATATTATTTTATGGCAAAACAAAATTTATACTGTCACCAAGTTCCAATGAACTGACTAATTAATAGTCCAAAATTTGAGTTATTAATGTAGACTTTTCTTAACCTCATTAAGACACAGCTGAAAGCATGTAATCTTAAGTTCTTGAGAACTTCAAATTATGCCTTGAGATTTCTTGGATAGGATTTTGTAGATAGTGGTAGGAATTTTTACAGGTGGTCACAGACATATTGTAGCATTACAATTAATTAATTGGTTAGATTTAATCAGTTGCTCAGCAACCAATAACATTCTTCAACAAAATAAATTTCTAAAGGTGGTAGATAAATATTTACCTCTTTATTTCATATCAGTGACTGATGTTAGATTACTTTACCAACTAACTTGAGATAACGATGTATTCTAGATTCCAATATCTTCCCTGCCTAAACTTAGATTCACACTTTTCTTAAAGATTTATCTTTTAAATTATGAATATATGTCTCTTGTGGATATAAGCATAGGTTTACAGTTCCCACAGTGACTAGAAGAGGTTTTTTAGCCCCATGGTGCAGGAGTTACATGTGGTTGTGGGTCATATGTCATGGAGGATGTAAGCAAATTGTGATCCACTACAAGAACAGCATGTGCTCTTATCTACTGAGCAATCTCTCTATCTGCCAGTTCCAATATTCTTGACAAATGTGATGCCCAATTTAGCAATTCAGTCTCCCAGGAATAAGTGCTGAGGGCTTTCTCAGGGCAAAACAGTATGTCTAATATTTTCTCTCTGTTGATTTTATTGGTTACCATTCTCAGGGAACATCATAAAATCTTCCCTTGAGAGTTAGGTTCAGCACACCACGCAAATTTATATCTTGAGTTGATTTCACATCTCTGAGCACTCATTCATAACTGCTTTGGAAGTCAAAGTAGCATCTGAAGCTCCAAATCTGTAACTGAATTTTTGACCAGCATCTTAGACACCCTGCCTCTGTTTCAGAGACTTTCTATTCAGTAACTCAGGCCATCATTAATCCCTTCTCTAAGGCTTCAATTCAAGGAGTGGTAACTAGCTTTCATATATCTTTCCCATCTACTGCACTTCCCTTTCTCAGATACAGTAAATTTATCATATCGTACTTGAGCTATAAGATACACTCTTTTGTTAGTACTGAAAACAATTTTTACATTTACATAATGTATATTTTCTCATCCAGTTTTTGAATTTTTAAAAAATTTTGTGATATATTTTTGAATAATGTTTTCTCTTCCTTCTCTGTTCTGAGAGTCTTGCTTCCTCCCTACCCTGTAACTTCAAATTTTTAATTTTCTGTTCTTGGACAATTGTCCTTCCTATCCCCCTACCTATTCTTGTCTCTCCTCTTCTCTCATATTCTGTCCCTCTCTGTCTCTCTATCAAAGTAATACGGTAAGAAAAATAAGATATAAATACCAAAGCAAAACAATATGAAGCATAAAGCCCACAAAATTTTCTTCCTTTAGACCAGTTCCCTGTATCACAAATCCTTGCCGTGAATTGTTCTTCATAGTTTGCCTCCTTCTCGGATCCTTTCTAGTTTCATTACCCAACCATATATCAGTTCCTTCACAGAGTAATGACTGACATACATTACGATGCAGTTCATGTGTTCTTGTTTATTTATCATTTAAAAACTTGCCAAAATACCTTTTCATACCTATAATAAGATATTTGTTCTCTATTACTATATGGCCTCAATTTTACTTCTGCCTGTTCTCTGATTTTTGTGCTGTCTTCTTGCCCTACTTCCCATGACATAAGGGTTGTATGCAATGGAATCACACTAGTACAATTGAAGGTGTTTTAGTGACAAAGAAGGCCATATTTTAATATCTTCATATGATATTTTTCTCTCTTTGTCCATTCTTCTGAATAGGTAGCCTGTGTTTTCTCCTCCTCCCTCTTTTCTCTTTCCTCTCTCTCTCTTTCTCTCTCTCTCCCTTTCTCTTTCTCTCTCCCCTAAACACCTGCCTAATAATATACCCTTCCAATACCTACTAAAAAACTCTACATACAAAATAAATATTTCAACTACAGCTAAATTTATATCAAGTTACATATTTCTTTTTAATGCTTTGTCATCTCTCCTTGTCTAATTTTAAACTTCAGATGTAAGTACTATGACAATTATACTCACAGATATATTGGAAAAAAGCAAATATAGACCAAATTCTTAAGTATTTGAGGTTTGAATTATTTTAAACTTTACAACCCTGGAAAACATTTATATCATGACAATGTGCAGTGCTTGAATCCAAGGCCAATAGGTAAGGAGAAGTCATACTTTATGTTGAGAAGATGTTACTTTAATTGTAATGAATGTATCCAGCAGATGCATTTCTCAAAGAAAATGAACAAATAAAAATGGTTTCATATTCTTACATTGCACGTCTTTATTCTCCAGTATGTATGGTAGCACATACTGTCTGCAGGTTAGAAGTGTCAATGATGAGGTGATTACTAATTGAAAACTAGTGATTTATTTGGCCTCTACTTTGCTGGCTCATTCTATTTTGTGCTGAGCTATGGCAAATGATACAGTACTTGGTAATATATGAAAAGAAAAAAAAATGTTTTATACAGTTCTGGATGTAGGTGTATTCAAGCAGATTGCCATATAGTGCAGTAGAAACAACAAAAAAAGAGAGAACAGATATATTATTTTTATCATTTGGAGCCATAATACTATCCACAACAGTGGAACACTCAAGACCTAATAACTTTTAAAAGGGAGAAGAAATATTTTACCTTAATAAAAACTATGGGGCCTAAAAACTTGTCAAGGTTTCACCTCCATCTCTTATTACTGTCATGTTATCTACACCTATATTTGAGAGAAGAAATGTATGCAATAAATATGTTTCTTTATGGAAGAAGTAAAATAACAAAAAGTATTCTCAATGTAAAACAACTAAGTTTTTTTTTTTGTTAACTGAGCCTCTAATAATAACTTTTAATGACAAGACTGTTAGCATATGATTCCCTTATGGTAGCGTGTTCACTGTTCTGTGGATAATACACATTCCTAAATTCTGGACTTCCTATAAATATTAAGTCAAGTTATTACATAGAAAAAAAATCACAATCTCTCGGTGCTTTCATTTGATCAGTCATTCAACTGACCTCTATATTTCTCAATTCTTCCAAAATTATATTCAGCTCTGTTTCTCCTATCAAATTCTATTTTTCACAGATATACTATTTTCTCCAGTATTGTAAGGATTGTGTGTCGGTCTTAAGCTTGCGTCTGAGTATTTGTCAATTTCACTTATCTCAAGACTTTATTAAAACTATGGGATTTGTGAATACCAAAGCTGGAGTAAATTTTCCTTTTTATGATTTTTCAAGATGGGGTTATCCTGTGTAACTTTGGAGCCTGTCCTTGAACTTGCTCTGTAGACTAGGCTGGCCTTGAACTCTAGAGATCTGCCTGCCTCCTGAGTGCTGGGATTAACGGTGTGCACCAACACTGCCCAGCACTGGAGTAAATCTTAAACATCATGATCATCCATATATTGGCTGGATAGGGTAGGACCTGAAATTACAAATCACAGTGCTCAATACAAATCACAGTGCTCAACTGAAATTTAGGTTTTTCAAGTTTTTTAAGACTTTATATTCTTGGTGGGTTTTATTCTGCTAAACATACTATTGATCATTCTGTTCAAAATACAGTTTCAGAAACATACATGGTTGATCTCATTATACATTAAATAACCATATTGGAAAACAGAACAATGAAATATTTTTTAGGATTATAATAACAAAAAATTAATAAAACTTCTTTATTCTGTACTGATTGTCTTGCATATATCATCACAATTAATAATAGCTACAACTATATAGGTGAAATAACATATATTTCTAATGGAATAATTGTTAATGATTAAAATGTAAGAAATTTGAGTAGGCTTGTATGCTACTTTAAAGAAAAATTTTCAATTAATAATCAGTCTTTAACTATGTCATCAAAATTGGCTTCAAAGTTTGGATTGAAGTTAGTAATGATGAAGAGAATAAAAAAATGCTCTCAGTACTTATATTCTTGGCATGTGTGTAAACTTACAAGCTTGATTTTCTCATTTATAGTGAATATGTAATACAATTTGAAAGAGTACATTACAATTTTACTTAAAACATTTTTTTGCACTTTAAAAATAAATTACAAGCAAAGAAAGGCAACAGGACAGACAATATTTAACAGTAGAATAAACAAAGCATACAGGGGATAAATCTTCAAAGGAAAAGATGGTAAAAAGTGCAAGATTTAGAAGTTCAGGTACAAGAGAGATATATAGTACCAAAGGCAGTAATCTTAATAATTTATAACTCCAATGTGCAGATTTGATCTTCTTTTTAGTCAGTGTGTTTTGTATGGAAGATGAACATGCTACTGACAATGGAGTGTGATTTAGAAAATCATACTCTTCACAGAGATGTATAAAATGCCATTATATGCAGCATTTCTTAGCAAAATCTTAAACAGAATTTAATCAGTCACTGTACAGCCTAGATATATATTTGGAACAATGGCATCAGTTTTAAATCATGAGTGTTTGTAAATGCACAAAATTAATAATGCTCTTTTGTGCACATATATTGCTTAGAGAAAAATAATTCTGAGGACTTATATTATAAAACCAAACAGACTTTGAAAATTTGTGGGCCACAGGGCAACCTGTCACTTCATTTTAAGGTAGGCTCTATACTGAAAATGTCTAACTGACCAGAAAAGGAAAAGTAGAGTGAATTTATTATGTGAGCAAGGAAAATTAATTGACACAGGAAAAAGTGTAATAGAAATAGGCCAATGTGGAATAATTGAGAAATCAAGAACCATCTTGACTTTATGCAGTGATTAAGTGTCAGGCCAAAAATGGAAGTATGTCCATAGGCTAGGCTGAAGATTTCTGAAAGAAATATAACATAAAATAAAGAAGCCATAGGAAAAAAATTGAATGTGGCCCTTAAATGAAACAGTTTTTATTGGTGTATTAGTTTTTGGTAGCTGTTTTTACGTTATTAACACTGCTCAAGGAAGATGCATAATTTTGTCTGTTTAACTAGGTACTTCAAATCAGTGAGTTTGTACATGACACAGCCATTGTATTCCTAACCTTACTGCACTTGTGGTTACTAGTAAAAATCTTGTACAAAATTAGGTCCAAACTATTTTACCATGCATGGGTAAGGGACTCATGAAGCCTGATCACTTCCTGAGGTACTATGGTAGTAAAGACTTGTTAGGTGCGGGGATACTTTATCTTTAGTAGTGTAGCCCTTGATAAGTTGCCAAATTTCTAATAAATAATACCAATCTAGTGTGCATGCATGCAGTACTATTTTAAACTTAGGGGTTTAAGGAAAACAAAACCAAAAACAACAACAGAAGAAAAAAAATGACACCTTTTTTTTACTGCTTTCATTGGTCTATTAGTGTTAATCAACCATATTGAACTATGACTTTAGAATGCACAGCACTGTTTTACTTCATTTAAGTATGTTTGTCTGCCCTTTCTTCCATCCGTCTGTCGGTCCATCTGTCTGCCCACTCACTGCCAACCCACCCACATCCATCCATCCATTCATCCATCATCCATCTCTCTATCCATCTATCTATCCATCTGTCTATCGATCCATCATCATGTGCTTTCTTTAGTTGATTAACTTGACTAAAATTTGACGAGTTTCTTGGAGCCTGTCAAAAATCTACTTATGATTTACTAAATTATATTTAGAAATTTCCTTAATTATAATAATACCCTTATTAACCGTTCATTTTATATTTTTCCTTGTGTGCTTTAGCTATAATCTAATTGTTTTTATGGTAGATTCCTAAGATATAGATATTATTGCAATGTTAGATCACTTTTCTTTAAGGTGCAAACAACTGGTAGTAAAGAATTATTTTTACTATGAATTTGATGCTAAACTTACATGTTATTCCAACATTCTTAAATTATTCTTGATAGTTATTGTATTTTTAAGTTATTTAATGTCTATGCATGGTTAAACAACATGAAGAGCATGCATTCTTCTCTTTCTTTGAGGAATCCTATGAATGTCAGTAGATTGACTATTCCTCAGTCAATCTATTGTTTTGCTCACCACTGTCTTGACTGAATTCTTCTCTAGGATTTTAAAATCACTAATAGTGTTATTTCTAACTTACTTATCAGGATAGAGCTACCTGCTTTTCTTTGTATGTGTCTAAAATTTTGTAATCTGCAGTTTAAGTTAATATACATTAGTGGAGGTTCGGCATTTTGAGAATGGCACCAATTACCGTCATGCAATGCTCTAGCTCATATTTTGCAACTAGTCTTTCGTTGGAACTAACAAGGGTTACCTGGGAGGGGGCTTGAGGTTCAGGAAATGGCAGACTGAGATAGACCATGATGAAGGTGAATATCAACCCAGCCCGATTTTATTTCAGAACTTGCTTTTATACAGATTCAAGGCAGAAGACAGAACAAAGAGCAATACAGTCATCTTACAGTCCCCTGCACTTTTCTTGGGAGGAAGCACAAGCAGGTGCTTTATTTCTCACGAGAATTCAGCTAGCAGCAAGCATCTTCTAACGCTAACTGGATGTGTCATTCACCTAACCAAATCTTAATTGATAATGTGTTATTTCTCATGGGCAACATTTTCTTTAAAATGGGATTAATCAGAACTTTCTCATAACCCTCAAGGATGTAGACAGCCTGTATTCAAATGACTTCTTTATGTCAGAGTTGACTCCAGATGGAAACTGAGTCTCGCATGGGCTTCCACACTCCTGGTCTTATCAGCTCTGTAGGAAGTTAGCATAAACATTCCAGTCTTCTTTTGCTTAGGGTAAGCAGAGTAAGACATTCTTAGTCACTTTGCTGATTTGATATGCTCTCTTATAATTAAAATAAATTATTTCAGATGATAAAGTTGTTGCATATATTTGACAGATTTACAGACTTTGATTTTTAATTGGTGCATTTATAATGCTGATATTTAAAGGATGATTGTACTAGTATGCCATATTTGTTGCTATTTTATTATTTATTATCCTTGAATTTTCTTATTTTTCTTATTTTCCTGTGGATACATCTTACCACCAAGATTTATTATTTCCATGAGTATGATCTTTATTTTTTCTTTTTTATCAATTTTTATTGAGCTCTACATGTTTCTCTGCTCCCCTCCCTACCTCTCCCCTCCCCTTCAACCCTCTCTCAAGGTCCCCATGCTCCCAATTTACTCAGGAGATCTTGTCTTTTTCTATTTTCCATGTAGATTATATCTATGTATGTCTTTCTTAGGGTCCTCAATGTTGTCTATATTATCTGGAATTGTGATTTGTGGGCTGGTTTTCTTTGCTTTATGTTTAAAAACCACTTATGAGTGAGTAAAATGTGATAATTGTCTTTATTGGTCTGGGTTACCTCACTCAAAATGATGTTTTCTAGCTCCAGCCATTTGCCTGCAAAAGTTAAGATGTAGTTATTTTTTTTCTGCTATGTATTACTCCATTGTGTAAATGTAACACATTTTTCAGTGTATGATCTTTATTTTTAATACTATTTTTATTTATTCTTTAAAATTTACACAGACACAGAAAGTTTTATCACAACCAGCCTGCATTTTCCAGTTCTCACTGAATATCCACTTTTCTATACCCTAACTTAACATATTCTTTTATCCTCAATCATTTTTAATGTCCTACAACTGTACCCAAGTCTATTATCCCATTGTGCACATATTGGTCTCCCAAAATGTCCATGGCAAATGGGCATGGAACCATCTGAAGGAGCATAAACAACTTACCAGTCACTACCAAGAGAAAGATGAGGCTTGTTAAAGAAGGAACTGCCAGTAGTTCCTCAGTTAGGGGGGCCTTTCTCCTTTAAGGAATTATGACTGGATTGATCTTGTTCAGATAACCATAGCTGCTGCAGGCTCATATGTGGAATAGCCATATCAGTCCCAAAGAGAATAACTTACGGGGCTCCTAATGTTCCAATTCTCCTTTCTGACCAGTTTTCCTCAATGGTCTTTAAGCCTCTTTCCATTTTAATCAAATAATATTAAATATCCCTATTTTTCTTCTTAGGTAATTAAATTATCAAATATAATTATACATATTTCCCCTTCTATTTCTTTTATCACTGATGATTTTTATACATTTATTCATAAACTATAATCACAGAGAGCACAGATGCTATAATTACATTAAACAAATTGATAACTGCCAGACAAATTATAAAATTAAACATAGATTATTTTATTTTCACTTGTTCATTCCGAAATGATCTTTTTCATTTTGTCCAGGTCTAACTTGTTAGCCTATGCATTTCTTACAATTGGTATTTTTGATTTTTGACTTAATTGCTTAATTATTTTTGGGAGAAAGTCTCAAGTCAACTAGGCTGGCCTTGAACTTGTTGTATAGCCAAGGATATCATTGAAATTCTTCTACTACTGGTGGTGTGGGAGAATTGTCTGTATTCTGTCAATCATGATTTAAATAAATGCTGATTGGCCATTAGCCAGGATGTATAGGTGAGACAACCAGACAGGAAGTAGAGGCAGAGCAAGAAGAACAGGAGCATTCTGGGAAGGAGGAAGCTCTCTAGGCACTCCTGCCTGGACCACCAAAGAAGCAGGATGTGACCTGCCCCGCTGAGAAAGGTACTGAGCCATGCGGCTAACATAGATAAGAATAATGGGATATATAAGTTATAAGAGCTAATATGAAGCCTGAGCTAATGGGCCAACAGTTTATAACCTAATGTAGACTCTCTGCGTGATTTTCTTTGGGGCTTATTGGCTGTGGGAACTGGGCAAGATAGAAACCCCAACAAGCAGGCCCCTCATGTTACATACTTGTATCTCTGAGTGCTGGGATTTCAGGCCTACACTGCATATTCCACATTATATTCTTTTTAAGAGCTTTCTTCAAAATTCCTTGCTTGAGATATCAACTGTTGAAAGATTTTCTCACCTTTAATAATTATTTATGTACTTTTTTCATTTTTTAAGTGAAAATTCACCTGTCTTTGAATTCAGACCCAGAAACTGCTAAAATTAAGTGACATTTTAGGGGAAGGTATTTCATGAATAACAATCTAGGATTCATGATCTATGTATTGCTGTGTCTGGGTGTATAGTTGAGACCTGTATTTATGGAATGTTGGGACGCATCATCCTGTATTGATGAAAGGAAGATAAAGAAGAACATTTAAATAAATATTACTGTAAGATGGGACTAATAAATTCACTGCAAGCATCCTGAGTTTCTGATATAAGTTTTTGTCAAGGACTTCCAAAGTTTTCATTAATGATTAAAGCTGAGTAGCATCACAGTCTTGTCCAGCATCTTTTAAGGAAACCATACAAAATGGCCACTTCTTCCATTTTGACATCTGCTAAAGAAACCATATAAAATGGCCTCTTGTTCCATTTTAATGAGCTTTTTGGATATTTATTTCCTCAGAATTTCACTTTTGCTGCTTATCTCACTAATACTTAACAAAAAGAACCTCTGACCTTATCCACTCCACTAACTTTTAAAAAATAACAGTACTGTGTTGTACACTTACTGTATAAATGTGTTGTAAATAATATCAATAAACAGAAAAACTACAAAACAAAGGTACATTCCAGTAGTTTTAGAGATTTTTTGACAAAATTTCTTTATTTTAGTACATGTAATAAATCAACAAACACATCCAAACACCCATATGGATATATGTATATATATGGATCTATGTTTTAATTTGTCATGTTTTCAACTTCTTTTTTCTTGCCATTTTAAGGTCTGTAAAGCACACTATCTAATAAGTAGGAATTTTTAATTAAATATGAACATCAGTTCAATCATTTATATATCTTAGGCATATGAGAATTTCACTTTCTACTTTTAACTAATCTCCCGAAAACTTTATTATATCCTCATGTAAGTATTATATTTCATAGCCCTGGTAATTCCTGTATACAAATTATAATATTAATTTCAGAACTAACTTCTAACTCTAATAATACAGATGAATGTAATTTCTATACTTTATAAAATTATAATAAACAGTTTTCTCAAAAGTATATATAGGTTTTGTTTCTTATTTTTAAAAGTTTGCTAACTAATGACATTTGTTTTATTATTGAATAATTTTCTTCTAAACAGTTACCCTAACCTTTGGATAATATTTAATTATACTGTCCTTATAGCATAACCAAGTGTTTGAGTATGCTCATCAGATCCTTATTATTTTCTTTTAGTTCAACTGTTATCATAATGTTATTATGAATTTAATATAACAAAACTTTTCAATATGGATACTCAGTAACTCTTATTTTTCCTTATCTAAATTTATGGGTTTTGCTTTATGAAAATTGAGTTATATGTAATTTCACTTGCATTTTTTGACTATTCAGGTGTTCTAAGAGAAATGTAATTAACTGGTAAAATGGACTTTGATGTTAAAGATTATGATTTCTTCCTAGACTTTTTCATATATATAACAGGAAATTATGAATTATATCTTATCAATAGTGAGTATAATTCACTATAAAGAGCTTATTGCTATTGTCCTCATTTGTTCAGAGCTATGGAAGTTAAGTCCTTACTGCTAAAGACACTATTTTCTTCTGAAAAAGGAGGCTTCTAAACATGAACTGACATTAATGCCTGTTCATTGAGGACTCTCTATCATTGTACCATGAGACAAAATGCAGGTTTCTGAAGGGCAAGGACAACTAACTGTCCTACCCAATTATTATGCCTAGGAACTATATCAACAACCAGCACGACACAAAGAAATCTAAGTGTAGAATAAATAAGGACATTCATATGTCTGTGATTCCCAGTAGTTCTAAGTGGAATTGAGGCCATCTTGGCATGAGGGAAACTGTACCTGGTACTGGAATGTAGTCAAGTACTGAATTCTAGTTTGTTCATGGATATTGGAGGAGAAGCTACATTCACCACTTTGCTTCAGACAAAGGTTACTACATAAAGCCACAACCAATAACTATGCATAGTTGTGAGGCCCAGCCCCAGCGAATACACCTATAATACATTTCTACTCCAAGATTAAGAGAACTTTGCAGAAGATGGGTACAGAAAGATGGAAAGAGCCAGAGAATCAGAGTGTGTGTTTGAGTTATGTCTCCGAGAATCATCAGAAGCTATATCAATAAAGTCTCACTAACATGAACTCCTAAATGTAAGTTGAACAAAGATGACAACAAAGGTCATGGTAAACTGTACAGGGAAAATCCTGAGGCCTCAATTCTACACAAAGAACTGCAGGCAGTTGGGGAATGCTAAGAGTGGAGGAGTAGTCTTTTTCGGGAAAGAGCATAATAGTTGTTCAATACCAAAACCTATACACTATTAGCCAGGTACAGATAGAACAGGGTAAATTTAGGAATACAGTACAGTACAAGATGATAAATATAATAAATTTAATATAATACATACACATATATATATAATTATATACATGTAATAACAATAAAACATGAGATTATAAATTTGAAAGAGCTTACATAGAATGACTTTAAGGGAGGGAAAGGAAATAAAAATGTAATTATACTGATCTCATTATTTTATATGTATTAAAAACTTTATTTTGTAAATCAACTCACAAAGATAATCTCTCAAGATCTTATGATCATAATCCTGCTGTAATACTCTCTCTTTTTCTGTCTCTTCCTTCTCTCTCTCTCTCTCTCTCTCTCTCTCTCTCTCTCTCTCTCTCTCCCTCTTCCCTTCCTCTTTCTCCAAACAAAGAGATATAGGTTTTTTATTTTTCAAATCTCTGAGATCTGGAAGTACAATACTACACATCTGCAAAGATCTCCTTTCTGTGACTACAGAATGTCAAGATCTAATTGTCTCATGCATATATTATATTTTAAAATTTTCTTCCAATCACATCATAATCTCTATGCATCTGATCTGTATTCTGCTAATGCATTCTGAAATGGGAATACTCAATTATCTTAGGTATGAAGTGATGCTGAATATAATTTCTTTCTCTCAAACCTTACCTCTTGGCACATAAAATTCCGGTTGTCTTTGTTACTCACAGTCTCATTTGCTGTTTGTTCTTGTCAGTTTTGTTGTTCACTTTTGAATGTAATTGAGCTTTGCTAATTATTTTCAGTGGGAGGGTTAATTTCATACAAACTATTCCATCATCATAAGAAGTGAAAGTCTCATTAAGGTTTGAATGGGTTTTTTTTCCTCTAGTTAATAATTAAATCCGGTTACTTTCATGGACTTATTAGCATACGGATTGTTTCTTAGTACATAAGTTTACACACTGTTCTCTTGCATATTTTGTTTTATTTTGTTTATCATACTTTTTTTCTTTGTAAGATCATGTTTGCTTTATTCTTTTGTGGACCTCAGACATTTTATAAACCCAGCCTTTCACTGTTTAAAGCAATGTCCTGTCTTTTGGCAAATGGATGTTCTCAACTGTTTAGGAATTATTTATATGTTCCTGGTCTTCTTCACAATAAGAAGTATGCTGTTAACCAAATACTATTAATAAGATATATTTGAGGTATTAGATCTTTTATTATTTTAAGTATTTTGTATTTTAGGGACACACACACACATATATATGTTTATATATATACATATAGATAAAACAACATACACAAACATATATTATATATGTATATATATATACATAGAGATGTATACATATATGTACATGTATAAATATTTATATCCTTATTCCGTTGCATAGATCATTCTTTCTCAACCATGCCTGAGTCTGAAGCTAATGCAACTGAGGGAGAAATATATACAAATATTATATTATACTATATTAATAAATGTTACAATGTATGTGCAATCATGTGACTGTATTGCTAGTATCACAATAAAGTTTTTGAAAAAAAAACTTTTACAGGAGATATTTTATACCCTTAATTTGATAAATTCCTGCCATTCCAGGCCTACAAATATAGACTTCCATCTTTTATTTTCACTTTAGATCCCTCTAAATATGTCATTCCCTGACATTATCTTTTAATTTTGTTCCTAAAAGTTATCATTTACATATATCCTCCCTCTGCATCTTAGAAGAGTATGTCTGTACTTCATTCAAATTTGATGAGAATCTATGGATGCTTTACAAATTACTTAGGTTTATAGCAAATTATGAGTAAGTTCTCTTCTTCATTTTTCATTAATGATTATTTCCTTTTTGAGACCAAGTTGCTAATATTGCGGTAATACTTACAGTCATAAATATAGATCTATGATAATAATTTTCTTGTGTGTCATTCTACTTTCCTTTATTTAACCTCACATAACCCCAGAGTTAGGTAATGTGGCAATGTGATGATCTGAGTCTCTCAGTGCTTCCTCATTTACATATGGATACAAGGACCATTGAGCATTCTAGAGAAACAGAGTGGAGGAGTATCAAATTAAAAAAATAGGCAAGGTAACATGTTTCATAAGGACAGTCAACAGGAAACATGAGGTTTGAAACAAGTTATTAAGTGAATACTATTAGAAGACTCAATTACATACTTGTATTAATATCATGTTTTATTAAGTCTCAAATTCTGAAGAGAAAGTCATCAGTGCTTAGAAGATTCTCTACCTATTTCTACATTTCTCTGTGGAAATTCTCAGTTTTACTTAAGGAGAAATATAAATTATAAAACTATGTTTTCTGGAGTATGATGATTTAATTCAATGTGAAAATTTCCAGAATGATTCAGAGTGAATCTGCCTGAAAGAAGGATTTATCACGGTCATAGAGATTAGTGTACTATGATTCTGCCCCAAGAAATCAGTGATAGTTTCAGGAATAACTGGCTATGACAATTGGAGAACTAAATAACACCATAAAGTTTCTCTCTGCGTTGCAAGCATGCCAACCTGTTTAATGAATAATTTATGAATCATTTAGTACATCACTTTGTTATTTTTGTATGAGAAACACAGAGTGGTTAAATTATAAACTTATAAATTTCCAGACTGAATAATATCCATTCAAGTCATAACATCGCTCAGGATTATCTCAGAATATTTAGGAATTAAAATAGACTTAAACTTAAGAACTTACCCATATTCTCAAGTTTCCTAGTGTTGAACTAAACTCAAAATTAAAGCCATTTTTGTCTGGAACATGAAGGAAATTATGAACATAAAGTCAGCAAGCAAATAACAAAAATATTGAAAACAATGTTCTTTTGAATAAATACATAAGTTATGACAGTCTTCCACTAGAATGTGATTGTATTATTACAAGGAATGAATCATGCTGAAATGTAAAAGCACCCAACAGCAGCATCAACTCTGGTTTCTCTTTATCCAAGCACGCATGAACTTTTATGGTTATATATATATGGATTCACCCACTGTGGAAAGCATGTAATACTTAGTACTCTTCTATTTCTGCAGAAATCTCCAGAAATTAAGGATGGGTTCACAGAGATTCCTGAGTTTCAATTGTCAGTTTTTGTAAGCAACAAATTCACTTCATTTATCTTGTCTCACACCAAACTCAGGGAAATTTGTATCCAGTGTCGAGTGGACCTGCCTTTTGGTGAGCTGAGGCTGATATCTCTTATCAAATATGCTTTAGTCTTATGGACTGAGAATATCATGTTGCATTTATCTTAAATAAAATTGGTGATCTATTTTTTGAAAAATGAAGCTTTATTCTCTTAACATCTTATGTTCAGAATATAAACACAGGAAACTGATAAGGCCACATGTAAAAAGATACGATTCTTTTTACGATTCTTTTGTCTGCTTGGCATTACCTTGAATCACCTGAGAAAAGAGTCTCAATGAGGAATTTTTTACATTGGGTTTGCCTGTGATCAAGCCTTTGGGAAGATTATCTTAATTGTTATGGAATACTCAGTCCATTGTGCAGCTTGTATTCCCCAGACACAGTGGTCTGAACTATAGAAGAATGGGGGAAATTGAGCTGTGCACAGGTAAGATATCAAGCAGTGAGCATGAATGAAATCATGTCTCTCTGATCTGAACTTTGGGTGCGATATGACATAACTATGTTAAGTTTCTGCTGCAATTGACTATAACCTAGAATCTTGAGCTATAATAAATATATTTGCCCATCAGTTGCTTTTTTATTAGGCTATTTTACCAAAGAAACAAAACTCAAATATAAGATGATCTTCAAATTTCAATAATATTTTGCCAAGAATTAAATTTCTAGTTGAGCTTTGGAGGAGACAACAACATAATTGACACATAAGAAAACATTGTGAACACAGCAGCATCATGTTTCTTTAGTCGACAAAGTACAATAGGAGTGACATTTTTCCTCCATCACAACAATAGAATGTCACTGGTATTGTTTGCTCTATTTCTTTGAATAGTGATTTAAATAAAATTATAATTAATTGCAAGCTATATGATGATATTTTATTCTTCCTTATGGAATATATTCATGTGTTCAAAACCTGGGTCTGGTCTCTTCAGTTCTCATTATTTTTTATTGTAATTTGCTTTGCGTTTTCATACTAAAGTAATGAGCACTATGGAATGCTTTGGACAACACTCTTTCTTAGGATTTTTATTTATTATTATTATTGTTATTATTTGGTTTTTCGAGACAGGGTTTTGCTGTAATTTTAGATCCTGTCTTAGAATAGCTCTTGTAGACCAGGCTGGCCTTGAACTCACAGAGATCTGCGTGCCCCTGCTTCCTGAGTGCTGGGATTAAAGGCCTGTGCCACCACCGCCTGGCATTTTTAAACAGAGTTTCTGAGAATTTAGTGTTAGATTTTATTCCATTTTGTAGGATGCACAATTAAGTAATTTCTACTTGTGTGTTTTGCATGGACTTTATCTTATTAGCAAAATAATCTTTCTTCTCTTTGTTACATAAATAGACAACTTAAGACTGTAGTTTCCTCTATGATTCAATTTTAATAGAATACATTCAAGATGGGAATTCATCAGATTTATCTGAATAATCTGATGTATTTATGAAGAAAGAATTTTCAGTATATTTAATAGATTTTTTTGAGACAGTATTGCTCTAAGTAACAGCCCGTGCTGTCTTGGAACTAGCTTTGTATATCAAAGAGGCCTCAACCCCATAGAGATCCACCTGCTTCTTCCTCCCGAGTGCTGGGATTAAAGGGGTGCACCATCACTGCCTGGCGATATTTGCTATTTCAGCGAAAGAACATGGTGTTATTTCTTATATTACAAATCATATTTATTTTCTCTCTTGCTCCCTCTCTCTTTCTCTCTTCCTCTCTTTTAGAATTCTAGCTATGCTCATCAATTTTCTTGGTGTTTTTTAATATTGAGGATTTCATTTTTTTAATTGTCTTTTTCCTCAGTACTTCTTTTTCTACCCCCTTTTCTGTTTTCTTTGAGTTAGTAATGGTCCTTAAGGATGTGACCATTTGTGTCTCCCTAATTTCAGGTTTCACCATCTGTTCTCAAGGCAGGGTAATGTTCTTACTAGTCTAACTTACTTTTGATAATAGCATTGCTCTTTGCTTTGGTGTAATATTAGTAAAAGTAGCCTATTAACTAAGCAAACTGAAATGAAGCCAGGTCACCTCAGAGCTTTACAACTTCTGATACCAGTCTAGCATCCGCTTAGCACCATGACTCAGGCCACAGCTGATGATAACAAAGTAGAAATGCGTGCTTGTTTGACTGAGGGGAACGTTTCTCCCTGATCCCACATCTAGGGGCCAGACTTAGAGGCTCCAATAGCAATCATTATATAGAAGTAAGTATGATGCCTAAGGTTAGGAAATGGCTAGTAATGATAGTTCTATGTCTGGAACAAGGAGTGCTAGGCCTGGTTGCACCTGAGAATGATAACTGAAAGGACCTGCAAAGACGAATGATGTAACATGGCTCTATTCTATGGCATTCATGTCTCTAGGAAGCCGGGCGAGTCAAGAGGCTCTGACCTGAGTACAGGAACATTTTGTTGGGTTCCAATTTGACAAACTATAAGCATCTCCTTCCAACGTTTCCATTTCTCTTTCATGTAGGTGAATTCTGATCAACCACCTCTAATATCTAAGGCTCAGCAGGACAAGAGATGCCTGCTACTCGACTGGCTACATTGACTCAAAGGGGATAACTTATGAAAACTGACCTGGCTCTAGAAATAGGTGCTGTTTGCGACATTGGTTTTTTCCAGTGTATCTACTGCTGTGCTGCAAGGCTAAGATCAGTGTTATTTTTTCTACAATTCAAGACAACTTAGATACTGAAGTCATCTTCTTTCCTGCTGATGTTTGTGGTTCATGGGACAATGTCTTCTGTAGCAGTAGATTATAGTTTTTTTTTTCTTTTCCACCATGATAAATAAACATGGGCAGATTTCCTCCAGTTGATATGGCACTGTTCAGTCACTCTTGCTTACAATGAACATTCATAAACTAAATCTTAAGAGCCATACATAAATGATTTTGTCTTTCTGCTATTGTTAACCATTACTTATTTTTTAAATAAAATTACAAGACCCTGTCATTTTACCAAGTTTTTAAATTTGAGAGGCAATTCTCAATCAACTTAAATGTAATATCCTCACTATCAAAATGTGTATCAAAGGAAATAATGAGGTTATAAAAATTAGTTTGATTAATTACATTTCTTGTGCTGAAATACTGAATGTTAAATAACGAAATGTCTCTAGATTTTTACAACAAAGTAGCTACAGTAATAATTTTAAAATTCATTAAACAAAGATGCCAATGGCTAGAAAACAAATAACAAAACCACAATACGGCAGTTCTCATATAATTAAAATTTTAATAAAAAACTAGCAGTTAGGAAAATGAGGTAAATAACACATTAAATATTTATAATTGTACAAAATACGTCATGGATATCTATTCAAATTTAAGTGAATAGAAGCATTAAATATTGAAGCTCCTAGTTATCGCATCCAGAAAATTAGGAGGATACTCATTAGATAATCACTTAGCAAGCATTATTATTTATTTAGTTTTCCTGAAGTATGAGTATTTTCTATTTGTTCAATGTATTTTAGCACAAATATAACAGTTTAAATCATTCTCAGATCATGAATATTAAGTGTGTCATACCACTTTTGCTCATGAAAGGACTATAAAACTCACAAGCAGATCAATAACAGTAACTTTCAGAAATAATGAAATTATTCTTCACACATATCTGAGGATGTCACTCTTCTTGAGTTCGCATACCCATGAAAAATAACTTTAAATTCTTGGAGGTCAACATCTCCTGTTATATATTCCTACTCATATAGATGAGAGCCCACTCTTAGCCTATAGAGTTATAAAATTCTATAACATTATATAAAACAAAAATCTTTGATCCGGTTTATTAGAAATTAGAGTTTTGAACAATTGTGTCTTCAGAGCACTTAAGGAAAGAAAAGCTGAAATAAAGTTACAAATACAAATGTTAGGTTGGCAGCTGAAGTCTTTGGAAGATATTAGAGAAGTAGAAACAAGAGATCAATAACATAGAGCCTGATCTTCTGTAACAAATGTTACCAGCTAGTCAGTATTTGCTACAAGGGAAATGTGAAGACAGCATACTCTCTTGGATGCTGAGAACAATGATATAAAATAAGTAATTACAAAAAAGTGGCTTTATATGTTAGCAAAAGGTGATAGAAATGTAAAGTCATAAAAGAAGGCAGGAGGCAGCATTCTATGTCCCATAAGAAAATTTCTATCTTAAGATAACTAATGAATATGAAAGAGAAATAGTTAACATTATATAAAATAGCCAGAACCAGGAAACAGAAAACAAACAAACAAGCAAACAAACAAACAAAAAAAACCCATCCTATTGAGTGGGGTAACCCAGAACTAGAAAAACAAAAATGATAAGTACTGACTCAAAAATGTATATTAGTAATAAAGTTGTAGAATTACTAACTTTAAATCCACAGTCTCATAGAGGCAAGTAAACAAGGAGGGCCCCCAAGAGGATGCATAGATTTCCCTGAGAAGGAGGAATAGAAGAGACCTTCTAGAAAAACTGTGGGCAGGGTTAGGGGAGAAGGGGAATAGAAAGTTGAGGAATCAGAAGTTTGGGAAGACTGGATGCCAGAGGCGGGATGGGGAACAGAAGGAGGGAGAAAGTAAGGAAAGACATATCTTGATGGGGGTCACATCTCAGAGTTAGGGAGAAACCTGGCACCAGGGAAACCCCCAGGAATCCATAAGAATAACCCCAGCTAAGACTCCTAGCAATATTGAAGAGAATACTTGAATTTACCATCTACTGTATTCACATTGGTAACTACCCTAATTGTCATCAGAGAACCTTCATCCAGTAACTGATGGAAGTAGATGCAGAGATCCATAGCCAAGCACTGGATCAAGCTCTTGGAGTCCTGCTGAAGAAAGGGAGGAGGAATTGTACATGCCAGGAGGTTAAGCTCATAATGGGTGAACACACAGAGACAGGTGACTTGAGCTTATGGGAGTCATGGACTCTGGACCAACAGTTAGGGAGCATGCATGGGACCAAGTTAGACACTTGGTCTAGCTTGTATATGACAGATATGTAGTTTGTTCTGTTTGTAACTTAACTAGCATTGAGATCAGGCCCTGTCCCTGGAGCTCAGCTGTCTTTTGGGAACCTATAATCCAGCTGCAACTTGATGTGCCATGCATTGTTCAAGACCATGGGAGGCCTGCCCTTTTCTGGAAGGAGATGGAGGAAGAGTGGATGGGGAAAGGGGTAAACAGGAAGTTGAGGAAGGGAACATGAGAATAGGAGGGAGGGGAAACTGTGATAGATATGTAAAATAAGGAAAAACCATTAATTAAATTTAAAAAATGTAGATGATGGAGAGTCCTAAAGACTTCTTAACTGCCACTTTATTTTACTTTACTTTCCAGCCAGAAATAAAATGTTTTCAGGTGATATTTGCTCACTTAACAAAAAGTGTTACAAGACTCCATCTAAATTTCCTAGTATCTGTGTAGTAAGTCAAATATCTTCTTGTGAAAATTTTCTTCTTTTATGAATCGTTAGATGAATAAATTGGAATATACCAAGAATTTATGTCAAACTCCAAGAGAGACTAATGAAAAGATAGTATAGAGGGGATTTTGCTAAAATGTGTCCATTTTTCTAGTTTCCCTTCTGTTATTCTGTCAAATATTCTGATAAAGAGCATCTTAGGGAAGAACGATTTAGTAGATTTATAATTCCAAACTCCAGTACATAACTTAGGGGACATTATGACATTGGAACTCAAGAATCTAAGCTATGTCACCACCACAGTGAAGAACAACAAGGGGATCAGCATGTCTCTGCTTATGTCTTGCTCTTAGAACTTTTATCTTATACAATTTGCAGCAGGCTAATTAGGGAGTGGTCCTTCCCACATTGATCTGGATCTGTCTACAACAAATATGTTTAAGAGAGGCCCACATAGATGTGCCTGCACAACAGCCTCTTCTAGATAGTTTTCATTGAGACTGTCTCCTCAATTAAACCAACAATCAGGAGCCTGCATATGGTATGGAGGAATGGTGAACAGTCCCAATGTACTTTCGCCTATTCACTGGTGTGCTGGTTTGTTGTATGTCCACTTAACAAAAGTTAGAGTCACTGTAGGGTAGGGGGCATCAATTGAAAAATGTCTCTAAACTTTGGCTGTAAGCCAATCTGTGGGACACTTTATTTATTAGTGATTGATGCAGGAGAGCTCTGTCCACTATGGGTGGGGCTATCCCTAGCTGGAGGTTCTGAATTGTACATAAAGGCAGTTTGAGCAAAGCCATGGGGAGTAAGTCAGTAAACAGCAACCGTCCATGGTCTCTGTATCAGCTCTTGCCACCATGTTTCTACCATGTTTGAGTTCCTATCCTCAGTTTCTTCAGTGATAGGCGATGGATATATAAGCATAAGCAAAATAAACCCTTTTCCCCTCAAATTTCTTTTGGTCATGTTGTCTCATCATAGCAATAACAACTCAAACTAAGACAATTGGTTAAAATGTTTCCTATCTGCAGAAGGGAATCTGTCTCATGAAAATAGCAGCTCTCTAATAAAATGATACCTACTCACCTTATTTATGATTTCTTTTAATTTATGAAAGAAAAAAAGTAATTATCTGAAAGTAACAAAATCAAATCATGCCCTCCATTTGAAATCCATTTTCAGAATTTCTCAGTTTCCACAATAACTTCATTAAAAAGGTAACATGATCATCAGAAATTTTTATGAGGATTGATGGTTTGAATATAGCACACAGCATATGAAATAATTATTTGATATACTCAATGGATACACAAAAACAAACAATAACCTATAGGTGTATAATTAATTATATCTGTTTATACTTGATGACAAACACATGAATTTGAAAATGCTAATTAAAAACATTAGTGAATGTCAATACAGCAATATTTTAATGACTCCAGTTTAATCCCACAGCAATCAATTTACATCAGAATGAGTTTATTGTAAAGTACCAAAGGTGAAAAAATGCTTCCTTTGCACAAGAAAGCAAAAATTTCTGAAATGAATAATGCCTAGTCAAAATATAACTAGATAATTACTTAACTCCCGTGTATTCAGGAAAATAATAATGTAGGAGATGGCACTTTGGGAAATGATCTGGAAGTTAATAGTTACCAAGTTTATTTTAGTTACTGAATGCTTAGACATATTACTAAAAGCAAATGAGAACAACAAAGCAATTAGAAATACAAGTGACAGAATCCAGGTGCTTATTTCATAGTTGGTGTGTGGAGAGAAATTACCAAATCATTGGAAAAGAGACTTTTTTTTCTAGTGATTAAAGTAGAAAGAAAACTTTAAGTTGGTAAATTTTATGGCTATTTTTTATAGTGAATAGATATGCATCAGCTTTTATATTCAAACCTGTTGAAGGAAGAAAAAATATTCCATGATCAGTGTTCCATGATGAATGTTCCCTTTTTATTCCATAGTATATTTTCTTCATGACATCCATAAGCGTGTAGGCCACTTCTCCCCAATCTACTCCCCAGCTTTCTGCTTTAAATTGTGAAATTATAATTATAACATTTCTCTCCCCTTTCTCAAAATCCTCCCCTATAAACTTTCCAGTTCTTTTTCACAAACATCATTTTTCATTTAAGTTATCTCATGCAATAAAAATTATATCCTGTTCAGTTGATGTACTGTGACTATATATATGGTTTTAATAGTTGTTTGTTGAGCAGTGGACAACCAATGGTGTGCTCTTCCATAGAGAAGAACACCTCTCCCTCATCTACCTTTCCTCATTTGCCAATAGTTCTTTATGTAGAGTTGAGATCTTAGAGGATTTTCCCATCTAGTTTGACAAGTGTATGAATACATTCTTGTTCTGCTCACTGACACCTGACTAAAACCCAAGTATAAAAAATGAGGAGGTGAATATATAAATTAAGTGTGAATCATGGTTTTGCTTGTTTTTGTTTGTTTTCAGAGCATGACACCATCCCAGCATAAAGAGGTTCTTAACAATAAAAGCTGAAAACAAAGATGGGAAACAATTTAGGGACACGGGTATTCATTGACATGTTCTGATCAGCAGAGTAAAAAGATCGAATATTAAAGTGGAATAAATCTGGAATGAGAAAATCATAAAGGGAAACCTAACATAGTAATGATGGATAAACACCATTGGCAGTCCTTCTGATGAGCAAGTAGACTCTGTCCTCCTATATGTCCTATCCTTTATCTTACTATGATAAAAATATCTTGGCAAAAACCAACATGGAGAAGAAAGATTTATTTGACTTAGCATTTCAGGTAACAATCTTTATTTCAGGAAATAAGGAAGAAAATTAAGCAACTCATTCTCAGGTATGAGTAGAGTGACTAATATTGTCCTGGTTTCTCCCCGAAAGCTTATTATGCAGGTACTGAAAGTCCATATCAGCATTACTGTCTCCATTGATTCCACAAAAACGCCATACTAAATTTTCCCATCGTGCTTTTTGGCTTTCCCAGTCCAGAATATCAAAGTCTTTTATAAAACTCTTCAAAAACATAGTGAGGCTTGTCATACCCACAATCGTACTTCCTCAATACCAATTTCTATTCTATTTAAATTATGGTCATAAAAATGCCATGACGTTACTAAAATTAAAGGAAGAATACTTCATTTGCTTACAAGTACAGATTGCAGTCCATAATGGTGGATGATCTTAAGGTATAAAAATAAGTATCATAACTACAAGTTATGAAGTTTAAAGAGTACAAGGATAGATATAAGGGAGCATTTGGAAAAAAAAAACAAAAAAAGCAGATGGGAATAATGTCATTATATGTTGTAAGATTTGCACGGGACCCCTTTGTTTCATCTTGCCTTGCTAGCTTACACGCAAAATAACCATAAAGGAATTGTATTAATTAAATTCTTGTCTGGCCCATTAGTTTTAACCTCTTACTGGTTAACTCTTACATATTTGTTTAACCCATCTTTATTAATATGTATTGCCACTTGACTGTGGCTTAAGGCATGAGTCTAATCAGTGTCTGTCTCAGGCAGGAGGAACTTGGCGTCTCCCACACTGTCCTTTTTTATTTTTATTATTCTGTTTTGTCTACTCTGCTTACCTGATTTTTGTCTATCAAAAGGCCAAGGCAGTTTTCTTTATTCACCAATGAAAGCAACACAAATACAGAAGAACCTCCTACACCATTTCCCCTTTTCTGTTTAAACAAAAAAGAAAGGCTTTTACTTTAACATAGTAAATTACATATAACAAAACAGTTATCAATCAAGAATTACAGTTACCATATTTATATCTACTTTATCTTTTATCATAACTAAGGAAAATTATAATTATAACTATCCATTCTTTAATTCCATCAAAGACTCCAGAAGGATATAATATTACCTAAGTAAAAAAGAGGTAAACAATTTTTAAAATTTTAGAAATGACAGAGACATCTTGTTGTCTGTACAGTCATCCAAAGTTCCTCTGTACCATTGGGGCATCCATCTTTAGCCTGCAGGCCCACAGTATTTAGCAGAATTTTCCATGAAGCAGGAAATTTTAAAGACAGTTTAGTCACTTTTTTTGTATCCTGCAGAATGTCTCACAGACTCTTTCATGAATCAGGAACCCCAAAGGATCATCTTACCTTTAGGCAAGTTTAGCATTCCTCTCTCTGTGGGTTCTTTGTGTCCAGTTTATGTAACAATCCAGGCAAGAGCACTTTCTTGCCCAAATGGCTAAGGAGCCTCTTAGATGCCCATATTTTTCTTGAAGTAGATTGGTGCGGTCAGGAGCAGATGTGTCTCATTGTCATGAAAAGCCCTAAGTTATTAAAACATTTATAAAGTCATATTCTGTAGTCTTTGAGAGATATGAAGAATGTCTATATAAATGAAATATACCTCTATATATCTAGAAAATCTAACTAACATGACTACAAGCTTGACTATTATTGATGATTATCCATTAACAACCTATATTTCCTAATTATACATTTTTAAATGAACTACAGGATCACAATACCTTAATCAAGATCAGAAATACATCTACATATAACAAAATTGACCTTAAATTTATATCAATAAAGCAAAATCCATACCAATGCAAATTATTCATATCTATGTCAATTATATTATAATCTCAAAAATAAAACAATAATAATTAAAAACTATGACTGATGCTATTTCATGTCAGAGCCATAGTATGTAAGGTGATCAGTAATTGAGCTGGTATCATGTGAAAACTATATTCCTACTGGCTAGTTTACATAATGTTGGAAGTTTCTAGGCCTCATACCAGAGAGAACAGTTATCATCAATCTTTCCCAGCTGTGAAATTTGCAAACTAAAATGCAGCTTGCCTGGAAAGATATGTGTAATTGTGCAACAGTCACATGGTAACTAACCATATTCCCAAAGTTAATATAAAGCCTACTTCATAACATAGAAAGCATTCATGTCCAGCAGTTGACTCATCTAAAAACTTGAGGATGGATAGATTTATAGCCCCTACGACAGATCCTATAACATTCTACTAAATAAATATAATACTAAAATTATCCCTGATGCGTTATCGTTGTAGCCATAAATTTGTCCATTTCTCAAAAATTACTGAAGAGCCATGGTTTTTAGTAGATGGAAATGAACACAGAGACCCACAATGTGCAGAGAAAAAGAAGGAGATAAGTCGGGCAGAAAAGAGGGTTCAATGATTTTGCAAATTTCCTACTCTTGCTGTGGATCTAAGTTTAATTCACAATAGACCCACACACACAAATCTGCTCATAAATCTGTTGTCTGGAATTCCTGTGTCAGAGGACTGAACATCTCTTTTGACTTCTACAGGCTCCTGTATACAGTGGTGCAAATGCATGCACTAAGAAAAACAGATATGCATAAAATAAAAAAAAAACATAAAAAGAGAAACGGAAATGATCAGCTCTAATGGTGCATCACAACCAGTCACCAAGTCTTGGTGTTTATTCTAGGGAATGTATGGAAAATTTGTAAGAACCAATGTCAGTGGCTTCATGGAGTGACACCTTTTGGTGTTTAGAGGGAGTGGAGGACACACCTTTGATCAGTGGTGTAGACCAAGAAAGAACAGGCAGGCTACATTACATAATTTTAACTTTGTGCCTACAGGCACTTCTGCATGGAATCATAGGATATAAGTTTGGAGAGTTGCATAAAGTTCAGTAGAGATGGAATGTGGAGAATCTAGGATTAAGTGAGGAGGGAGAAGATTATCAACATATATTGTGTGAAAGTTTAATAAAAACAATATAAAAATACATTTATAAAGAATATTTCATATGTCATTGTTCTAGTATTAAAAATGTTGCAAAACTAATTTATATTTCTTCTGAAGATGGTTTTAGAGCACTGAGAATATAAATGTGACAGAATTTATATACTTTTAAAATTTGTTAAATTGATAAGTACTAATCTTAAGTTCATTTTTAATCAGATACGATTATTCTAGGTTATATTAAATTGATACCTTACATATGTGTGTTTTAATATGTAGCCCTGGAGATAAGCATTATACTTATAAACAATTTCTTCTAGAAGTTATAGTAATAACTAATCTTACAAGTTTGGGGTTGTGGAATAGAGTTTTATTCAGTTTATAATATTTTTTGGAATTTATGCTGAAGTGACAAAGTTCCAGAGGGATGAATTAAAAATGCAAGAAGACTTACTCTCAATGACCATTGCCATCTTTTTTTATCAAGTGGAAAAGTAATCATGCTTCTTAAGCTAATTTAACAATGTGGACCTTGATGTAAAACTCTCAGTTGGTGACTTTTATATTGAAGGACACTTCAAATGTTTATTTATTCTTTGTGATTGATGGCTCTAGATTGTGAATTATGTCCCCTAATAAGACATAAAGTAAATTAGACGTAAAATAGGATATAACTTCAAATTACTTTTTAGGTACTTAATAAACACTGCCATTGTTGTGATAATAAGAAAAATGATGCTATCAATTTATGTGCTTACTAGAGTTTAAATTACACACATATATGTGTAAATAAGTATAATCTAATATTTTAATATAGTAAATAGCATATATCATATACATTTATAATGTCTATCTTTACATAACCAAAATAATATAAATACATGTAATGCATCTATCAATCTGGTTTTACACAAATTCATGCCATTTATTCTTCACACACATATACATACATACATACATACATAAAATTCAGACACACATATACATAAAACACACACACACACATACAGACACATCTTCTTCAGTTAAAAAAGGAAGAAAATGAAAAGCCTGATTCTTTATACTACTGGAAACAATCATATAAATTCTGATTGTCTATCTTGATATTATGAGAAAGAAATTTGCTGAATGTGTTGAAATAATTAGAATGCCTGAGTATAAACTAAGTTATCAAAGATTATTACTTTATCTTTTCACAAAATCTCATTTGAGAAAAAATGCTAAGAAAAAATAACCACTTTATGTTATTAATTTTATAAAACTAAGTATTTTATTTGATAATAATTATTTATAAAACACTGTCCAAACTCAAAATAATTTATGATTGCCACTTGATTAAAAAAAGTGCAATGAACTGTAGAGACATTCACTTCATCCATTCCAAATGGATTAAAGACATCAATATAAATCTGACCACACTGAACCTGACAGAAGAGAAAGTGGGAAGTAGTCTTCAATGTATGGACAGAAGAGACCACTTTCTAAATATAACATCAGTAGCACTGACAGCAACAGTAATAAAGTAGGACATCCTAAAACTGAACAGTTTCTGTAAAGAAAAGGACAAAAAGGCAGCCTACTGAATGGGAAAAGATCTTCATCAACCCTATATGAGACAGAGACTGATCTCCAAAATATATAAAGAACTCAAGAAATGAGACTTTAAAATTCTAAATAACCCAATTATAAAATGGGGTACAGAACCAAACAGAATTCTCAACAGAAGAATCTCAAATGACCAAAAGACACTTAAGGAAATGTTCAACATCCTTAGCCATCATGGAAATGCAAATCAAAATGACTCTGAGAAATCATCTTACACGAGTCAGAATCACTAAGATCAAAACCCCAATGATAGCTTATGCTGGAGAAGCTGTTGAATAAGGGCAACATTCTTCCATTGATAGTGGGGAATGCAAACTTGTACAACCACTCTGGGTAATAGGTATGGTGGTGTCTCAGAAAATTGGAAATCAACCTATCTCAGGACTGAGCAATATCACTCTTGGGCATAGACCCTAAGGATGCTTAATCAAACTACTAGGACATTTGATCAACTATGCTCATAGCGGTGTTTTTTCGTAATAGCCAGAAACTGGGCGTGGGGGGGACTAGATGCCCCTTAATGGAACTAGAAAAAAAAACATTCTGGGTGAGGTAACCCAGGCTAAGAAAGATGAACATGGTATGTACTCATTTCTAAGTGGATACTAGCTATAAAGCAAAAGATAACGAGCCTATAGTTCATGACCCTAGAGAAGCTAAGTAACAATGTGAACCATAGGGAAAGCATATATAGTTCTACGTGGAAAGGGGAAATAGACAAGATCACCTGAAAAAATTGGTAGCATGGGGGTGGGGGGAGAAGGGAGGTAAGAAGGGGAGAGAAAGGGAGAAGGGGAGGGAGTAGGAGAACTTGAGGGAACAGGATAGCCAAGATGTAGGAAGGACAGAGGTGAGAGCAAGGAAAAAGCTATTTTGATTGAGGAAGCCATTATGGGGCTAGCATGGAACCTGGCACTAGAGAAACTCCCAGGAATTCACAAGGATGACCCCAGCTAAGACCCTAAACAATAGTGGAGAGGATGCCCGAACTGGCCTCACCCTGTATTCAGATTGATGAATATGTTAAAGGCCACCATGAAATCTTCATCCAGCAACTGATGGAGACAGAGTGCAGAAGAGCACTGGGTTGAACTCCCAAAGTCCAATTGAGCCCTGGGAAGAGAGATAATATGAGCAAAAAGGTCAAGATCATGAAGGAGACACCCACTGAAACAGTTTATATGAGCTAATGGGAGTTTACCATCACTGGCAGGACAGGGAAGGAACCAGTATAAGACCAAACTGGCACTCTGCATGTGAGAGACAGTTGCATGATTGGGACAGACTGCAGGGTCACTGTCAGTGTAGGGAGTATTTATCCCAACTGCTTGTACTGACTTTTTGGGAACATGAAAATTCTTCTTCTGGATTATTTTCCAGTGTTAAAAGACTCCCAGATCATATAGCCTATTTCTGCTGCCATTTCTCCCCGCCTGAGAGATAGAAGTTAAGTTCCTTTGGGTGCAAACACCATGTACTTAAAAACAGGATCCAGAGGCCCCTGAGTAGGACTGGCATAAATGACCCCTAACAGAAAGTTCCATGAAAGCTTTCAAAGGAGAAAGACAACCAAACTTCCCAATTATGATGTTTATGAGCCAAATCAATGACCAATGCAGTATGGACATTAACTTCATGGATGCAGTAGTGCTACATATACCTTGGTGGCAACCAACTGCTCTCTAAATGAACTTAAGACAAAAAAGATACCATATCTTGTGCTTAAAACTTAGCTGACAAATCAGTTAGAAAAATCATGATTATTGGAGGAGCATCTACAACCATGAACTAAACCAACATAATCCCTAACAACAGTCTATAAAAACTTGATGTTATATTCAGATAAGTATAGTCTTCATCCTCATCAAGACTTCTCTTTGTAAAAGATAGAAAATACAACCAATCATGCAGAGTTGTGAAATCTACTCCCAATGGATACATCTACATGAACAGCAACATCTAAGGCCCAGGGAATATTACAGTAGAGGGGCCAAAAGATAGCAAGGGTCAAACCATTGAAGAGTTTTCTGTGAGATTTTGCCTCCTAGTGACTTTAGAAGCTGCACCATAAGTTCTAACCAACTGAATCTGGGTTAAAAAAGACAGATACCAAAAGCATTACAAACTGCAAGGGGGAAATCTCAGAAGGTCCCATCCATACACAAAGAATTATGGCCAACTGAGCAAAGCTGTGAGTCGGAGAGTTTGCTATCCAGTAAATAAATAAATAGACAGACAGACAGATAGATAGATAAATAGATAAATACCACTGATTGTCCAGAGCCAAATGGTCATCCCTGAAAACACACATACAAATACCACTATAGGAACTCAACAGGTGATGCATAGGAATATATGTATAAATATAAATATATGCATGCTTGCAATAATAATTAACTAAAATATTAGCCAAATACTTTAAAGGAGATCGGACAATGTTTTTGAGGGATTAAAAGGAAGGAATAAATATTATACTAAGAATACAATCTAGAAAAATAGCCTTAATATTAGAATTCTCATATAATCTGCCAATACTGTTTAAGATATAGCATATGAAGTTAAAAATACAATCTAGAAAAATGGCCTTAATAATAGAATTCTCATATAATCTGCCAATCCTGTTTAAGATATAGCATGTGAAATTAAATTATTATATTCTACATAATGAAACAAAATAGAAAAGACACACAAAATGTGCTAAAATTGTAGTGCCAGTTGAACTATGTAGAAGTAAATTACTCCACATTCTTTAATTCATTTCAATATAAAGAAAAAAACCAAAAATCAAATATATAGATGAATAATCCCACAAGTCTGTAATTCAAAAGTAGATTATAAGCAGAAACTTTGAATAATTAACAGTTAAAACACATTTTCCTTTGTGAAGTTATAATGTTATTTCTCCTAAAATTTATGTTTAAAATTGTTTGACAGAGACGTAATTCTTAGTGTAACAACAAAAAAAATATTTATGATGATTTAATTTTCAGCCTTAGAGTTATGATAACAAAACACTGGTTTAAAAATATTTATCTCTAGAATCATGACAACCACCATAATAGAAATCAAATATCTTCTGTTGAATTTTTATGTTTACTTATTGCTGTGACATTGCTTGTCTATCTAGTTTTGTGTTTCTTTTCTTTAAAGGAATGCAAACTGTTCTGTTTATGCATATATATGTGTATATTTGTGTATACATTGAAAGAATTCTTGGCTTTACTTTCTTTTTATAATAACACACTAATTTTCAACCATTTTTATACTTTTCTAAACCATGTTCTTTCTACATAATTGACCACAGTATTCAATAGAAATGAGCCTTCATTTTTTTTCTGTTTGAGAAAAATAAGGGATATTGTTGTTCCTATTATTAAAGAATAAATGAGCCATTCATATTTTTGTTTATGCTTGAAATATATTTGCATTTTGTAAGTATGAACATTCAGGTTTTATAGCTCCATTGTCCTCACTGGAAAACAGAACATATAACTAGCCTAGTATTTTAAAGAAATGGAAAATAATGACATGATAATATAAATCAAATATTGAATTTTATATTAAGACCCTGTTCTAGAATTCTCACTTAACATTTTGACGATTGGTGTGAACAGTACAGATTTTTTTTATTTCCTTGCATTTTATTATATTTTTGGAATACACATTGCATATTACTAGCAAGTATACATATATAAATTTGGGTGACTACTTGCATAAATTTGCATCTGCAAAACTGAAACTTAGCCAAGAAACTAAAACAACTAAATTTTCCATCTTTTAAGCACTCTCACCTACACAAACTGATAAAATAAAAAATAACTAATAACAAAGGTCTCAGAAAATTCTGGTACATTATAGATATTCTCTAAATACATATTAAATATATGAAATTTCAAAAGGAGCAAAAGCTCCTGAAATCCATAGTACACTTAGGAAGAACAGTACACTGTAGATCACAGTAGGACAGGATTCTGAAGAGATTTCTTTTGGGTACTGTCCTTTTTGGATCTGTGTGACTTTTATATTTGATACCCCATTTGTGCTTCAGATTTCCCATCTATGAGATGTAGAATTAGTATAATCTGATGGAATGATATGAATTTCAAAATAAAAATATACACTATGTTCTCCCTCCCTTTGCCCTTCCTCCTCTCTCTCTCTCTCCCTCTCTTTCTGCCTGAAAATGAAGGCATAAAAATATTTCTAGTTCTATGAATCTTTCTTATAGCTTAATTTTTGAATACATCAAATTCTTCTACTATATCTAATTTAGAGTATAAAAATTTGCTGTGATTTTCAGTATCATAATTTCATATTTTTTTATGTAAGATATGTTTCCATTCTCAAGGGTCAGTTGTTTCCCATGAACAGATGTTTTCTAGAATCCTTCAGGATGTGGACTTTTTGTATCAGGAAGTATTGTCCTTTTCTCCTCTAGTAGGCAAGTGGTATGGATTTGTACCTAAACTCTGAGAATTTTACCAACTGGACCTCTTGCCATTTGTATCTGAGTCCTATATTTTATTTTAACTATAAAAATTTCTGGCCTGCTTATATCTGAGCCATGTGTCTAAGAGCATTCTTGTTTGATAAAATACAATCCTTCTAATTTTATCTTAAAAATTAAACATTTTATTTTGTGGCTGTTGCTTCCCCATGCTTTTGGACAACTGTTAGAAACAAAAAGGGGGAACCAGATTTACACATCATCAAACAGAAATTAACATGTTACCTTTCTACTAGATTTCAGGTTTTTAAAGATAAATTACACAATAACAGAAGGCTAAATCTGGATGGTATTTCCCTAAGCCCTCAAACTGTTTTGTAAAGAGCATGCACCTGTCTGTCCATATGTTACAGTTTCCACTGGAATGCCTAAGATAGTACCTTATGTGCGTAATAGCCAGTGGTTGTGTATCATGGAAGTAATTCAGGTAAGAGTCAAACAAATGATGATTCCTTCACATTTAGCTTTCTTGGGCAGACACTTTAGAATAAATCCCTCTACTTAATTTTCTTATTTAAAAGATATACTCCGTAAGCATAAAAAATAGCTAACATAAAGATGTGGGTAGTAAGTATGGGAAGACACAGTCCATTGTGCATAACACTGTTCTCTAGACTGGCAGAATGTATTGTCTAAAAGTGGAGAAATAGAGTAGATCACAAGAAAGCAGGGAAATGAGCATGGCTTAATTCACTTCTCTGTTATTAACCATGGGTATGATGTGATCAGCTGTCTTTTGCTCTTATAATTTTGAGTTTCCTTCAGTAAAGGAGTATACTCTTGAACTGTTGACTATTAAAAACTTTTTCTCACCAAATTTGCTTTGTATTTACACTATTTTGTCTCAGCAATGGAAATGAATATTGAATAGCTAAGGATATAGTTCATTAATAGATTCTTATCGTCACCCATTAGCCACTGGTTTAATCTCCCACGTTATAAAATTGTATGTACATATTCATGTACATAAAATATATTTTCAAAAAATAATAATAATCATCAATATATCAGTGTTGTGGAAGGAGTTTCACACATACACAAAGAACATCAGAAATGTATATCTACTATGTATGAGATAAACTCTCTGTCACAAATTCAGCATTAAAGTTGATTTACTTTGATTATATTTTATGACTTGAGATTTTGAATATCTTTAATATTGAAGCAATAACATATTATATTCTTTTTTCTGATGTCTCTACTATTGTATCACTTGTATAGGTCATGGTCAAATATCATCAAAACACAGTAACAACTTTTTATTGCAATGCTATTTGTGTGCAAGTTTGTGTGTGTCTGTGAGTGTGGACATGTGTGTGTATGGTGTGTATGTATGTGCAGACTTGTTCACACACATGTGTTTGCAAGTATGGATGAGCATGTATAAGGTAGGAAGAAATTGTCTGTCTTCTTAGATCTCTTTCCTCTTTATTTATTGAGGCAGGATTTTTCACTGAACGCAGAGCTTGCCCAAAGCAGACAGTGAAGAAAGCCTGCTGCTCTGGTCGTGTCAGCTCTCTCTTGGGAGTACTGGTGCATCAAGCTAACAAGCTTGCGTTTTTAAGAATTCTTTGCCTCAAACTCTCGTCTTCATACCTGTGCAGTAATTGGTTTATTTGTTTAGTTCCTCCCCCATATCCATGTAAAGAATTTCTATTACTTACCACATTTTAAAATAAACAGACAAAAGGTTTATTCATACATATATATGTATGAAATAGTCAAAGAGAGACCATAGTTTTATTGGCGGCAGCACATGAAATGATTCAGAAGAAGGAAAGGATGAGAAAAATGCTATAATTTATTTATTATATCAATTTTTTAAAAAAGAGATTATACCATTACCTACAGATCTTATCTATACCAGAACAGCCAAAGAGTCTTGAGAATATATATTATGAGCTAACTATCTTTGCAAAACTACAAGAATACTTGGCATATTATTCTACTCTTCTAGTTGAGAATGAAGAAAAGTTCAAAATCTTACAATGGTCTTTAGAGAAAATACTTTATGTGGAAATCAAGGTATTCCAAAACATCGTTGTCTATCTGTACTGTACATTCAAGCTTGAGCAAAAGCTACCCAAGGAGCTGCTCAACTGACACTCAGCACATACTTTATAAAGGCAATCATATTTACAGTTATACTTATTTCACATTTTATTAATAATAAATTAAATAAGACAATGAATTAAAGGATACAGAAGTCACTAATTCATAACCTTCCACGAGATAACCTTCAAACACAAAGACAAAGAACACTCTTTTAAAAGGCTTGAAAATATATTACACAAAATTTAATTTAAAATAATAGAAATTTCCACCTTGGTATGATAATTTATAGTTTAGCGGAAAGAAAAAAATGTTTGGAGAATTAAATACAACAGAATAGTAGAAAATACTTTATCAGGTAAAAATGTTTACTATTTTGCTGCTAAAGTGTATCTTAAAATTCTTAAGAAAAGGCAATAATATTTGCTTTAGGAACAAATAAAGGAAAGATCAACAATTGATAGTAAACAAAAATTATAAATAGGTTTGAAAAAACTAACAAAGGAAAATATGAAATTATTGGAAACTACTTGTTTATATAATGGACTTATATCTAGAATATAATTATAAAGTACTCAAACATACAAAATAAAAACATCTTTTCAAATCAACAGAGTTCTCAATTCCTTCAAAGAGAGTCCACAAATACACTAAAGTGTATAAAAAGTTGTAAAATATCATGCCATGCTCAACTTTTCCTAGAAGATATGGGCACAAGAAGATTGTAACTACAAATGTTTGCCAAGCAAGCCCAATAAATGACTAAAGAAGGAGATTTAAAAAAATTTAATTAATTAGAAGTAGTGATAATTTAAATAGATTGATAGTTCATTAACATACAAAATTTGTCATGAGAGTGTCAATTTGCAATCCTAAGAATCAATAGCAATAGAAATCAAAATATACTAAGCACTGTTTCTGTTTAAGGAAATTTACAGTAAATCTGTTAATAAGGTAGAAAGAAAACAGAACACATGTATCATTTGAAGAAACAGTAAAATATCAAGAGTAATTAAATATTCTGAATTCATTTATTCAGCATAAATCAAAAGTAAAGTTTATTTATGTCCACTTTTTGGAGACTAAAATGTGGATTTTTTTGAATACCATATATATTAAATATAAGGAAGAAAATGTTGTTTATATATTATATGGTAGTAAAATAGTGTAATCAAAAGAGTGAATTGACAAGTTAGTTGACAATTAGAATAAAGGATAATCAAGTGAAAGCTAGTCTCTAGTAACAGAATTCTAGGAAAGACTATCAAATGAAGCTAGAGACTATAGACTGGATTATATATAATACATGACAAAGCAAATCAGAAATAGAGATAAAGGCAAATAATGATTGGTTAATAGAATTGCAGAGTAAAAGTAAGGTTAAAATGCTTAAGGAGATAAAGGTATACAGACAGATACATAGATAATTCTTATCAAATTTACATTGCTGGATTATAGTGACATTACAGATGATAGTACTCTAAAATCTCAGTAGTAGCTGATAATTTCATGTAAAGAAGATCTTGCTATAAGGCAACTAAGAAATGCAAAGATATATAATACAATTCAGTAAACTGAGATTTAAGCATGTCTCCTTTTATCTGTGAAATATTCAAATGAAATTTACATAAAGTAATATATAATTGTTTCACAACAGAGTTGGTACAAATACAGATGTGGGATTCAACCTCCCATAGATATTGCAGCCAAATAAGGAGGTATTATTGCCTTAAAAATCTGAATATAAAAGAGAGGAATAATATAAGAAAAAGCATATCAAGCACAAATAAACTCCAATGATTACAGCATGGTAACCCTGTGGAAAGTAAGTGGGGGACTAGGGCTCCTACATAGGATATACGATGTGCTTGAGTTGTGTTCAGCATGGCCTGTGGGATATTTGCTCTTTACTTTTACTGAAACAGAATATCACATGGTGTCCTGTTTACAATCTCAATGGACAATGACAGTGGAAATGTTGGTATGAAAGTTATTCTCTACAATAATGTCAAAGGAATAGAATCACAGAACTATTCTACTTTGAACACTGTGTATGTCATGATCATGAAAAAACACTAAAATTGGAGTCTAAGTATTTTATATAAAAAACTTTATAAAAGGTCAAGTTTTATTATCTTGTCTTAGGTTTGCAATTATTTTATTTTGCATATGTATCACTGACACTGTTGTAATAATTTATATTGTTTTGAAATATTATGGATATTGGACACATACATACAGAATGTGCTAATGATTATATGTCGATAGGTCATTTTACATCCTATTTTAGAAGCTAAGCCATTGTTTTCTATATCTAAAATTAACATTGTTAAAAATCCCCACCTTTTAGTTGCTACATTTTAATTTTTATTCTTCCTCTCTTTCATAAATCTTTCTTCAAATATGATTTAACTTCTTAAATTAATGTTTCAGAAAATGAAAATCAGGAAATAAATTAAGAAAGGCCAGCTTTGTGAATCAAATAGAATTAACTGTTAGAAAAAAAACCATAATTTTTTCTTGGCATCTGACTCTAGAGTGCTTAACTCTGTATTAATTTGTAGACATAATTGAATATAATGCTTCATTGAGGCATAGAGTAGATACAGAGTCTGAGAAGAAAAGATTTGAGAGTTAAGACCTTCTCAGTGTGAACCCTAACTTTAAATTTTGTAAGGATTTTCTTCTTAGTTTTGTTTTAATTTAGGGAAATGATTTTTTTCACATTTTTTAAAAATTTTAATGAGTTATTTTTTTTTAAAAACTGTCCTTTCTCTTTTTAAATACCAATTCAATATCCATTTCCCTCCCTTCCAGCTGCCCACCCATCCTCTATCTACTCCTAAGAGAGGGTAAGACTTCCCATGGGAATTCACCAAAGTTTAGCACATTGCTTTGAGGCAGGACCAAGGCCCTCCAAACTATATCTATGCTAAGCAACGTATCCCTCCAAAGAGAATAGGTTCCAAAAAGCCAGTACAAGCATTAGGGATAAATCCTGGTCTCACTGGCAGTGGACCAACAGTCTATCCCAGCCATACAACTGTCACCCACATTCAGTTTGGCCCTATGTTGGCATAGTTTGGTCCTATGGTGGTTCAGGCTGGGGTCAGTGAGCTTCCGTTTTCTCAGGTAAGCAGTTTCGGTGATTATCCCCATCATGCTTTTTAACCCTTTGCTTATATCATCTTTCCCTCCTCTTCAACGGGACTTTGGGATATCAGCCCAGTGTAGATCTCTGCATCGGCAAACATCAGTTGCTGGATGAAGATTCTATGGTGACATTTAAGATAGTCATCAATTTGAGTATCTTAAAAAAATTCTCTCCACAATTGCTAAGGGTCTTAGTTGGAGTCATCTTTGTGGATTCCTGGGAATTTCTATTATGCCAGGTTTCTTGCTAGCCCCATAAATATGATCATTTCATGGCTAAGCAGCAGGGGCCTCTTTACAACAGGTGTTTCCTGCTCAGTTAACCTGATCAATGCAGTTTCCCCAAAGGAATGCTTAAAAGCCATCTTTTGGGTGATTATAAATCTCATTGAGTTGATAACTGAGATTAACCATCTTAGCCTACTTTATGTTACCTCGTTCTCCTCAGTACAGATAACATGTTCCTATGACTTGGATAATATTTATTTATTTATTATTTATTTATTATTCATATTCAATATTTATTTTTTCCCATATTCTTTTATTTTTTCCCTTCAAAAAAGGAATTTACATTTTTGGATAATATTTAAATAGTCCTTTCTGATATCCATAAAATTTGAGACATCTTAATATGGCCATTTAAGAATACAGAAGAATTAATATGTGGGGCTTGGTGATAACCAGTGATTCAACCTACTGAAGATTGTTCTCGTTCTTTCCTTGCAATATGATCCACCATCTGTTAAGGATGTGTTGGGGAAGAGCAAAGCAATGATGAGCTATGGCCGTGACACTGAACCTCTATATGTAAGATCACAGCAATGAAGAGCTAGTGTGATGCCACTGAACCTCCAGATCTTCAAACTAGATAATAACCTGCTTTGTGTAAGTACCTTTCCTCATGCAGTTCATGGTCACGGAACAGTGCTAGGCACTCTGTGCTTTATTTTGAGATTTCTCAGATGATTTCATTTTTTTCCAGAAGTAATTGTTGAATATGTATTGTATGCAATCATGGTTAGCATTGATATCAAATTTGAAGGGAGCATACTGTAATAAAAATCTTCCTTGAATTCCTAAGGAACTTCAGAATGTATTTTATATTGATATATTGCTTTCCACAATGAACATTTATGACAAAGAACTTTGTTCTGATGAAAGACTAAAATAATAAAAGAAACCCTGTAAGGTTAAACCTGCAGTAGTGATGGCAGTAAGAGGCATTGCATCTGAATTCTACTGGACAACATGGAAACTTCCGGCAAAACAAAGAATTAAAAGAGGAGTCCTCAGGGACAACCAACGGTTCAACCCTTAAAAGACTTATAAATAGTTTTATGAATTTAAATTTAGTTCCCAGAAAGCACAGAGTGTTGGGAAAAATTGGCAGAGTACATCTTTATTTCCTGTTGTCTAATGTCACAAGTTAATGGCTTGCAAGTGGTCCTCATGATGATTTCAGTAGCCTGAACATGTGAATATTGTGAAATTAGTAAGAAATTGTTTGACTTTGGGTGTGTTTTGAAGAAAATTTCATAGCACTTTCTCCCAGCTTTATTATGGAACTGAAGCCTATCTCACTTACATAAGCTTATTTCTGGAGAATACTTCTTTTTAAATTAATTATATTGTTTTAAAGTGTACTTTGTTTTCCTAACAGTAACAATAAAACACAAACAAAGTATTTTGTGTACTTCATAAAAGATATTAGTGAAGTAAAATAAGATTGAAGGTTTCCATTAGGATGGGTTTGCTTAACTACATATAACAGAGATGATAAATTATGTTAATTATAAAATATCTTTTAAAATATCTTCAAATGTAAGTGCCTGCTAGATTAATGCCTCCTATAACATAAGTCAAGCTTATTTATTGATAACTTCTGATATTTTCTGGAAGGTCCAATTTCACTCTGAAAAATGTAACCATTATTATAGACCCAGCCCATAGTTACTTTCTATGACACATTACTACCTAAATCCTCAAAGCATCCTCTATCAAGACACATAATTTAATTTTAGAGGACTTGCCTTGTGTTCATGGGGCACGACTTAGTTCCATCCTTGTTGTAAGGAGAGAGGGCCCTTTTGTTTGTCCCAGCCGCCCAGCTACTTTACATCTGAAATAATCACACAGAAACTGTATTAATTAAAACACTGCCTGGCCCATTATCTCTAGCCTCTTATTGGCTAACTCTCACATCTTGATTTAACCCATTTCTATTATATCTGTGTATCACCACGAGGTCGTGGCTTACTGGGAAAGATTCAGCATGTCTGATTTTGGCAGCTTCGTGGCAGTTCTCTCTCTCTCTGCTTTCTTTCTCCCAGAATTCAGTTTTGTCTTCACTCGCCTACCTAAGTTCTGCCCTATCACCAGGCCCAAAGAAGTTTCTTTATTAACCAATGAAAGCAACACAAATACAGAAGGAAATCATACACCATATCCTCACTACCAGGTGATAAAGGAATTCTCTTTAAAATCATCTCAGGGCCTATATCACCTTGAACTATTCTCTCACAATGACTGCAGTTCCTCCAAACAATTAATTCATAACAATTTCTTGTACATATGGCTATGAAAAGTCATTTTAGATCTGGTAATTTTTTTTCTATTCATGTTTATTCCTTCCAAGATAAGTTTTAGTTTGTAGTGCTACATATAAATTAATGGATTAAAATGTTTCCTTGCTTATGAATAAAAAAAGGCACACACACACACACACACACACACACACACACACTTTCTTCCTATCAGAGGCAATGTGGTAGTTACTTGTCTCATTGCTGTGACAAAATATCTCCAAGAAGCAAGGAGATGAAATATTTGTTTATTATTATATTTGAAGAGAGTTAAGTTGATAATAATGAAGGAGTCATGGTAGCAGGAGTGTAAAACAGCTGACCATGCCAAATCTACATTGTGGAAACAAAAAATGCTACCTGCTAGTGCTCGTAATTCGTTCTCTTTTCGATTCAGCTCAGAATCCCTTCCAATCAAATGATGTCTTAATAAATCAATTACAGAGATCTGGAAGATACCATACTAGCATATCGAGGGGCTGATTCTAGATGGTATCTCACAGTGGCGCTAAGAAACCTGGCTCTTAGATGATTCTAGATTCGTCCAAATTGACAACATTAACCATCACACTGGGTGCCTAGGAGAGGGAAAATGCTGCTCTGCTTCCTGGTTTCCCCTTTTATTTTGGTAAACAGAAACTCTTTGTAGAATGAATTGTCATGCGATGATGAAAACCCCTCACTTGTTACAAAGATTCAAACTGATATGAAAACTCAGTAACAGCAAAGAATATATCCATATAAACATCCCATTCTCAATGCAGAAAGAAAAATAAATATAATTAGCTACTAATCCTAGTACAGAAACTATGAACAGATTTCACACATACAAATGCAAAAAACCCAAACAAACAACAAAAAACTTTACAAAATTAAACTAATGTAAACAAAGATATGTGCATGTGAAGGGCTGATTATAATAATGAAGGATGTTACTTAGCAAATGAGTCAAATTTATAGGACTTTTATTTGATAATAATGGAACATGACTTCTCATATGCTGGGGAATAAAAGATAAATTAATAGCGACATATTGCAGCAATTTGAGAAAGTATGTAAAACATCTAAAAATATCTCTTTTTCTTTGATCCAAACTTCTTCATTCTTCTGCTTCAGGTCTTTGAGTTATGGAAATACCAGAAAGCTC
>PVIU01010606.1:0-69181 GCA_004026605.1 Ondatra zibethicus | reverse complement strand
AGGAAGTGATTGGCATTTTGAAAATACTGGTCACTTCATTTTCTCATGCTTCCAGGCCAATTGCTGACCCTCAGTTCCAGTATGTCAGCTGTGAATGACCCATAATATTCAGAAGCGGGACAGAGGACCAAGCACCCAGTTCCTCAAGAAAATGACCCGTATGGGGTTTCCTAACCACATTTGTTTCCCTGCCAAATTTAGAAGTTTAAAATGCTCCGTCTGAATTATTTTTCCATTTTTGTTTGTTTATACTGTGTTCAGGTGTTCTCTAGACAGTGTTAGAATCAATGCTATAAAATTTCTTTCTGTAGTGATATTTCATTTGTATTTTAATAAATAAAGCTTGCCTGAAAGTCAGAAAAGCAAAACAGCCAGCCACTAGCTCTTACTGCTCCCTTCAGTCTGAAATGGCAATCCTGCTTCCAGGAATCCTCTGAATAAGACTGTATCTAAAAGCTGTCTCTCTGTTGTGGGAGCACATTCTGCTCCTTTAGCCAATAGCCTTTAAGATTCCAGCCCACTTGGGCGTGGTCTCTTATAGTTTAAAAAAGCAGCGGGACCCTGTGCTCACTCTCTTGCTTCTGCTGCTAGACTCTGTTCCTGTTTATGCAGAGGACTATTGTTTAGGATAGTGACTTGTAAGTTTTCCCCTTTTGTTATCCTAATTCTGAACTGGTATGGGATTGTTTTACGGCATCATCTCCCCCCATCTTATATTCCTCTGTAGCACTGGGATTAAAGGCATATACCACTACTGCCTTGTTTCTATGGCAAACTAGTGTGACTACTGGGATAAAAAGTGTGTGTCACCACTGCCTTGTTTGTAATGTTGACCAGGGCATCTGTTTTAGTTTCCCATCTTCAGGCCAGCTTGATTTATTAATATACAGATGAAATATCATTACACCTTTCTGATTTTGGCATGATGTGGGTACCAAAACACAACAAACTATTGTATACGGGCATTAATTGATATGCTTCTTCAATTACTGTGCATATGAATCACCAGGGAAGCTTGAGAAACTGTAGATGCTCATTCTGTTGAGTTGGAGTACGGTCCAAAATTGCTCAGTTACCTTGTGGATCACATTCTTAGTAGCGGCAGATTAGTGTAATTATACACCTTTTCTCTGTGTCAGAAGAAAAACTTCTGAGGGTGAATTGTTCTCCTAATTTTACTAGTTCCTAAATTCATTTAAACATGACTTCCTATGTTTCTATACTACTATACAATTATACATTTTCCTATGAAAATGAATACAGATGAGTCCCTCTGAAATTTAATGCTTACCTTGACATTAATTTGGACAAATTTTACATACATAAAATTGGAAGAATTTATTATTTATTGAATATATTTTGCTCCACTTATATATTTCTTATAACTTGTTTTTTGAGGTTCAAATGTCTATAGAATGCATTTGGCCAAGAAGAATCATGATAAACTACCCATTATGGAGTAATGTGTCTAAAGATTATATCCAGGGGAGAATAATGTGACTGATATGAGACCATGAAATGCTTTAAAACTCACACTAACTATAGCAGCAGTGAACAAGAAACTCATCTGTTTCTAGTCATGGATCTAGGAAAAGCTGAAATTAGGAAATGAAAAATGAATGGTGTTCTGATAACATGAAAACCTGAAGGATAAAGTTTACAGTTAACAATAAAGACATCAAAAATGATGAATAAGACTCATTATGATCATGAAAGTCTAAATCTAGAGACTAAGCTAAACAACTTCAGTAAAATGTGCCTCCTCCCTCAGTAGCATAGAGAAGGAAATAGAGAACTTACTCAAAGTTAGACGTAATTAGGGGAAAATAGCAATCTTCATCAAAGTTGCTTTGGTCAAAGATATATTACAAATGTCTGAACTTTCTTGGATCAGTTTAGGGATTGCAAACAAATCACATATGTCCTCTTTTATAAAACATCCTTAAACTAGATTAACACACTGAACATTCTTAGGCAATATCAATATTGCTCTGTGTATCAGGACTCTTCATTTCACTTCCCTTTTAATATGAGTGCTTTCTATGTTCCTTTGGGCCAAATGTTGACATTTTATGGCACTGATAGATTCTGGTCTAAGTTCCATGAACTCACCAGCCCTAGGAAGCTGGCTAGGATTCAAGCACAAGGCATGATCCTCTTGATTTTGAGTAGGTCTTGAGTACAATTAGAAGAAAGTCATTGGTTTCCACAAACATGTGAGTACCAGTTACTGAACCTATTCAGTTTTGGTTTTTGGTTTTTGTTTGTTTGTTTGGTTTTGGTTTTTCAAGACAGGGTTTCTATGTAGCTTTTGGAGCCTGTTCTGGAACTAGCTCTTGTAGACCAGGCTGGTCTCAAACTCACAGAGATCCACCTGCCTCTGCCTCCCGAGTGCAGGGATTAAAGGTGTGTGCCACCACCGCCCAGCACCTACTCAGTTTTGTAAAGAAATATTTCCTTCTCAGTATTTAAAGGTTTTCCCATTCAGTGAAGAACTCCAATCGCTAATGCACTTGACACAATCTTTACCTTTTCATTCATCTAATTGTATTGGAAAAATCTGGGCATGGGAACTCTAGCATTTCTATCCTTTATAGAATCTGCTATTCAGTGAAGCCATGGTAACAAGTTAAAAGCATAGACTCTGACAATGGGGGGAGGCTGGCAATAGTCAAGGGCTTCATAATTCTCTGGGTTATGTCTTTCTGATTCAGGTATCAGCTGTAGGAAGTGCATGGGCATTCATCAAACAATGGTCTCCATATTGACTTTCAGGAAAAGTTAGAATCTGCTCTGTATGCGGGATGTTTTACCTTCCCTCTCATTTCATACTTTGTCAGCATGGCACTGTTTTATTGGAATACCTCTGTTTCTAAACATTCTTACCTTCTTGAGAAAGCTCATTCATCCTCTTTTACTTATTGGGAAAATTCTTACTATATCTTGTAATGTACTTTTTCTTCTGGAATAATGTATTTAGCTAGGTACACTGAGAATGGATCATTTTTATATCCCAGTTCTGTGATTGGCTAATAGTATTTCCATGTTGTATTTAAAGATTTATAAAGAGATTTAATGTTGAATTATATTCATATCACTTAGGGAGTTTATGGAGTGATGTAAATATCACCTTTTGTTGTTATACAGTTTGAGATTTATTAATTTCAGTTACATGCAATATTGAATAACATTTGTTAGCCTATTTCAATGAAAGCACCTTTAAAATGTCAACCAAGCAGATGCTCTACCATAACCATGAATAAAAATGAGGGGCTAGCAACACTAAATATGGGGTAGTTTGTTATGCTAATATTGTTAACATTCAGTAGTGATAAAATTATATATAATTAATGAAGATGACAAGGAAAGACTTCCAAGTTCATAATTTACAAAAATAGTTGGAATACTTTTAGTAATATTTTAAAGTCAAGTGGTTTGTTCACTTTAAATAACTTTAAAAATAAAGTTAGTCAGATGTGGTGACATTATTCTGAATGTCAGATCCTGCTAAATGTCAATACCATCTCAAATCTAATAATCCAGTGAGTGATATGCTTTGGCTGCATATACAAAGGTACTTTCCCTTATTCATGGAAGATAACGTCTAAATTTCCCCCCAAATTAGTAAAGCTACAAATAGCACCAAAGTTTCATCTTATTTCGTTTCTCACAGCTGTTATAAAATATTCTGAGAAAGGCAACTTCATAAAGAAGTGTTGTAGGAAGAGTGGGCTGCTTGTCATCCCAGCCACCCCACTAGCTTATACCCAAAATAACCACACAGAAATTGTATTAATTAAATTACTGCCTGGCCATTAGCTCTAGCCTCCTATTGGCTAACTCTCACATCTTGATCTAACACATTTCTACCAATCTGTGTATCACCACGAGGTCGTGGCTTACCGGGAAAGATTCTAACCAGCATCAGTCTCAGGCAGAAGCTTCTTGGTGTCTGCCACACTGCCCTTCTTCCCAGCATCCAGTTCTACTCCACCAATCTAAGTTCTGCCCAATCAAAAGGCCAAGGCAGTTTCTTTATTCAACCAATGAAAGCAACACATAATCAGAAGGACCTCCTACACCAAAGAAGATTTGCTTTTAGCTTACTCTTTTAAGATGAAACAATAGAGTTCACGATAGCAGGGGTGTCATGTCAGGGCAGAGAAGGCATGCACACACCATGAGGTTGGGTACTCATTACATCCATGCTCAGGAAGCAGGAGTTGCTACTCTACAAGCTCAACAAGCTTTATACTTTTTATTTGACAGTAGCCCAGGGATTGATGATTCCTAATTTTAGGCTAGAACTTCCAGCTTCAGTACATTTAATATAATCTCTTTTAGCCAAGGCCAGAAGGTTGTCCCACAGGAGATTTTAAATTCTGTCAAGTTGACAAGTTAACCATTAAAGCTTCACAGGTAAGCCAGAGCAGTGGAACATATCTTTATCCTAACACTTGTGAGGTAGAGGTGGGCAGATCGCTATGAGTTCAAGATTTGAAGTCAGCCTGGTCTACATAGTGAGTTTCAAGACAACCAGAGTTATATAGGGAGACCTTGTCTTGAAAAACAATCAATCAGCCACCACACAAAAATCTCTTATGTTTTTTATCTACATAAGTAGTATTGGGATATTTAATGAATTAATGAGGCATGGTAAGTTAACAATGTGTATTGTAAAATTAAATAATAATGACAATATATTGTACTAAAGTTGTGACTGTGTCCCCTTTTTCTGAAATTTCTTTTAAGTACTTTTGACTGTAGATAGCTCAATCCATAAAAAGTAGATCTGGGGATGAGTCCTGTCTGCATGTGTGTGTGTGTGTGTGTGCACGCGTGTGCGTGTCTGTGTGCGCACTGTCTGATTATTACCTCAAAAAAATGTAAGATGGAAGGAAGGTTATGCTGTCTATGAAAGGAAAATATAAATGCCACTTCCTTGGTTTTGTATATGTCCTAGAATTGAATTTTTAGAGTTTTTAAATGTGCCTTTTAAATATATAAACTAGATGTGTTAAGACAAATTCACAAACCACATAAATGACAAAAGCAAGTAAAAAATATAACAGATCATGACTGAGTCAAAAAGTGTACATTTTTGTTGTTTTATTCTCACCTACATGACCCTGTGCTTGAAACATTCTGGCATTTCCCAAATTATACATTAATAAGCATGAAGTAGTACTTAGCTGAGATGGAATTTTAATTTTGCTATAATCATGCCACCATGTCACTATTTGAATATCTGCTCATTATTTCACTGTTAGAATCTGTGAAAGATTATCATATATAATCTTATTTACTATATTTGTTTTAAATTGACAATAAAACAAAAATAAATAATCTTAAAATTTATTTTCTACTTAAGGTAGAAAATTCATAAAAATGGGTGTTTAAATTGTTACTGTTAAAAACAAAGAAACTCTTGAAATATAAGGTAAACTCTTAGATTATTAATGACATTCATGCATTCTTATGAATATTCATTATGAGCTAAATATAACTGTTGTACACATTACAGACCATTCCTTAAAGTTAAAAAATACATATATAGAAAGAAAATGAATTCTATTCCAGAGGATTATCTTTCCAGCTTAATTATTTGTAAGTATCACATGGTAGACATGTTATATTTAAATGAAAAATTCTTACTGTCATAACTCAAAGGTGACTTTGTTCAATTCCTTCCTTAAACAAAACAAAACAAAAATGAAAAACAAAATATGCTGTATGATAAAGTATGTAGGCATATGATATCAAAGAAAGGTTTTCTTGAAACTTGACAATCTAAGTTGTTGTCAATTCATGTTTAAAAGGTTTCATCTTTATTCATTAAAATTTAAGACAATTTTGGATGATGAAAATATTTCATCTATTTACTTTACATCTAAAACCAAGTCCTGATATAAAAATAAAGTATCCTGTCATAAAAAGATTTAAACACATATTAGAATAATGGAATATAGAATGAAGGTCAAATTTGATGAATTATTAACATTACTATTATTTTAGAATTTTTCAAATGATATCATTTCAAGCACATAGTTAACTCATAAGTCAGGTGTCATCACCATCCTTCCTATGTACATTGATAACCTAAGCATTAAAGAAATTAAGCAACATGCCTAAGGCTTCTGATCTAAATAAATATGGTGTGATTAGAATCAAAAGAATAACCTAATTTTCACTCAAACAAGGATTAAAATATATCATACAAGGCAAGATATCTTTTCTCATTTTCTACCAACCTATTGAGGTTTATGTTGGATAGTAAATCTCTCAGGATTCAGAAAAACCACTATAGCAGGTGAAAACTGGCTAAAGATAGCTGAAGGTAAATAGATTAGCTCACGTAAGTCTTTTTATCAGGTCACAATTATTCTTTTTATGTTCTCTCTAATGCTTTCTTGATGTTCCCCCTTCGACATTCCTCCTCCATTTTACTCAGTATTCTTCACATCCCACAAGGTTTCCAATTTATATACCCAAAAAGACATAGTCAGTAATTTTCTGGTAAATAACAATGATACCAGCATGCATTTCTTAGGGCTAACAGGATGGATAAAGTAGGCACCAGTTGTCTTAGTACTTCCTCAGAGAGGGCGTGGCTGTGCAGTTCCCCTTTAGGTACTGGAAGGATTATTATGAAGCTTTACATCAGTACATAATTCTAAGAGTAAGAAAAAGAGGTTTGTGTGTTGACTACATTTGTGTGGTTAGTTAGAGCATGTATCAAAATCTTGGTAGCTGAATTAAAAGGAATGAAATGTCTTAGCCCTAGAGATAACATCTAAGGTGGCTAGACCAAAGGGGAAACTATGGTAGTGTAAAATCTCGAGTCTGATTTAATCTACATGGGAAGTAGAAAAAGACATGATCTCCTGAGTAAATTGGGAGCATGGGGACCTTGGGAGAGGGTTGAAGGGCATTTCTACCTTCCCAAGAGAAGAGTTTGTTCTCACTGACACATGAGTGAGAAACATTTCTTCACTCTGGGGTCTTTTCCAAAATTCAAGGCATCCAGTATATATTCTATATATCAAAATTTTATGGCCAAATGAAAAGTCATCCAGTATAACAGTACATGAGGAAGTTATGCCCAGTAATTAATGCACTGCTGAGGTATTTTGTGATGAATCCCACTATGGAAAGAAAGGGACACCATGGCTTCACAAAGTTTACAGAATGACAGTGGTTATTCAAAAGACAGGTTCTCAAAGCTTTGCAAATTGGGTGTAGCCTAGTCATTTTGCCAGCTGTGCTCTCACTGTATAATGCTTGTGGTCACCAGGACCAACCTATGAGATTGTCCACTGTGTTGCCATAAAAAAATATCTGTGAAAATATTTAAAAAATTTTGGGCAAATCTTGCTTTTAACTAATACCTACCTTTAAAACATTTAGACAGATTACCAAATACTAACACCAGATTTTTAAAATATTTTAAAACTTGTTTATTAATTTCTTATTGCTGTTACAAAGCATAACTACTAAGTTTTATGATTAAAATGTTTTAGAAAAATGTGAAGCCTAAACTGACATGGAAGTCCACAGATAGAAAGGAAACTTCCTGTAGGACAGCAATAGTCTTCCTCATCCCTCATTGAGTGATTTTAATCACTCATATTGAATACTTTGAGCTTATACAATTTACAAGAAATTCTTTTACCTTCCTTCCTTCCTTCCTTCCTTCCTTCCTTCCTTCCTTCCTTCCTTCCTTCCTTCCTTCTTCCTTTCTGAAAGTATGAAAGAGATGTCATGCTCAATTATTCTCCCCCTTATTCTTTCAAAATAAGGTCTTTCATTGAATCTAGATCTAGACTGGTGGCCAATAAGTTCCTCAGACCTTCTTGCCTACTCCCACAGAGCCTGTGTTATAAAGTTGCACACAACTAGACACGTTTTTAAAATCACAGGCTGTGAAGAAATTCCTGCCAGCATATAAATAACTTGTAAATAAAACAACATTACATGCTGAAATAAACCAGACCAAAACCTATATTTCTCAAAGAGTAGTATATACAAATATATTTTCTTTTTTCTCTTTTTGTAAATTTTATTGATTTTTATTGAGCTCTACATTTTCCTCTGCTCCCCTCCCCTTCAACTTTCTCCCAAGGTCCCCATGCTCCCAATTTATTCAGGAGATCTTGTCTTTTTCTATTCCCATGTGTATTAGATCTATGTATATCTATCATAGGGTCCTCACTGTTGTCTAGGTTCTCTGGGATTGTGATTTGTAGACTTGTTTTCTTTGACCTAAATGCTGCTCAACTGAAGAATGGATAAGGAAAATGTGGTACATTTACACAATATTGTACTACACAGCAGAAAAAAATAATGACATCTTGAATTTTGCAGTAAATGGATGGAGTTAGAAAACATCATTTTGAATGAGGTAACCCAGACCCAGAAAGACAGTTATTACATATACTCATTCATAAGTAGTTTTTAAACATAAAGCAAAAAAATAACCCCTATATTTTCAATGGGCAAAGTTTAAACTCCAAAGTGAAACTTCACAGCTTCAGTATGGCTCCTCTAACAGAATTTTCTCCTACTTAAATGATTTCTCACCACCAGAGTAATTAGCAAATATATTTGTACTAATAATTTGAACAAAACAATGTATATTTTTTCTGTTACATGCTTTATAAATCTTTCTTCTATTCTTCTTCTATTACTAAATCTCAAATCTACTTCCACAGTTTTTGATATTTGTTATACGAGCACCTCATGTCCAGTCATCAATATATATGGTTGCTCCTATTGATGTTTCTAAGGAATTACCACAGAATCTGTAGCTTGAGAAGGACAATATGTATTTTCTGTTTGTTCTGAAAGTCAGAAGTTCCAAACAAGTATTTTGGTAATATTCATGAATTAGGATATGTGATTCTTTCCACAGACTGCAGGAAGAGTTGATTCCTTGCTTCCTCTAACTTGCAGAGCCACCATGTTCCCATCACTGCTGTGGCCATCCCTCAGCACTGCATAGAATCCCTGTTTTATCCCACTCAAGACATCATTAGTACCTTTACGATTGCATTAGGCATGCACAACAGCAAAAATAAAAACTTTTGCTGTCTCAAAATCTTTCAGTCACCTACAAAAAAAACTATCTTACTTTGTGTATGAAGATATTTGTGATTTCTGAGGATGCAAATATAATTCTGGTCTGGTCTTTGCAAGGACACTTTAGTTAATAATGAACTACGCAGAAGACTTGGATTTCCAAGATATCATGAAGGAATAGAAAATTATTTTTGCCTGGTGATGCCATAACTGTTTCAATGCATCATGCTGTGTATAATACTTTACTCACATATCTATGGTGATATCAATATGAACCAGTCTGTTATACTACCAATCACACAAATATACAGTTCAAATAATTATATATAATGGAACTATTGTTTTAATTGTTTACTATAGTATGTTTTTATATTTAGAATTTGTTCCTCCAAATTATTCACAAAAATGGTTTACTGTGTATCATACACACATATTTACCGAGTCTGTTGAGTATTTCAAGAAGTCATGTAAATTGACTAATCCCTTCCATCTAGGTTTGTGTAAGCTTACTGTTCACAAAATGATGGTCACCTAATGACACATTTCTCTGAATCTCCATCAATAATCAAAAAGAGTAAAAAATGATCCTTGGAGCCTATTATTCTATCTAACAAGTTTTGATATTAACCATCATTAATTTTTGCCTTCAGATTCTAGTCAACTGTGAAATTCAATTATATCTTAATTGCTTATAAACTTAATACTGTGGATACTTTACTGACACCTTATCTAAATTTGGTGTTTTTGTTTTCTTTTTGCAATATGATGAAATGATGTATTATAATAATGACTTGGGGTTTAGAAAGATTATGTTAGTAAGATTGTGCAGAAGATAGTTTGAAAGTGCCAATATGTGATATCAAAATAAAGATGATTTCATATGCTTTTATTTCCACTGCAACCTGCCAGAGTATGTTATGCTTTGTTAGATAATGAAGAAGGAATATGAGTCCAACAAAATGTATGTTTGAGATTTGTTGTTTTCTGATTGTCTGCCATTAATTTAAGAAAGACACCATATTAGATTTGAGGAAATGGGATACACATGCTGTATGTTTGCTCATACCGAAAAAAAAAGGCATTATGACAACACCTATGGGAAGAAATCAGAAAATTTTAGGAAACCTACATTATGATAGCAAGTAGTTAAAATACATAGTTGATACCAGCCTCAAAGAAACTAGTTCATAAATTTAATTATTATGGATCCATAAGTAACAATGAAATGTTGGTTTTTATTCTTCATAGAATCTTGATACTTGAACTAGTCTCACTTCTGCCCCAAATGAAATTTTCCCACCATCAAAAGTATGCTTAATTTTAATTGAATATTTAATTTTGGGGACTAAAAAGAGGCAGTTAATAAACTAGTATCCTTGCCATCAAACTTTGATACTGCACTGTTAGAGCTAATTGGAATTCAATTTTATTCCCATCCTTTCCCACTACCAACAAACTAATTAATTCTATGAATTTACTATTCATAACTATTCAGTAGGAGTGTGCTGGAGAGATGCCTCATCAGTTTTAGAACACTTGGTTCTCTTTCAGAGTATCTGGACTTGCTTGTGGGAACCAGACAGGCAGGTCATGCACAGACATATTTACTTTTATGGGCATGGGTGATACCATATAAATGTCAATAAATATATAAATAAGCTATTCAGTAGTATTCTAGTTAGTTATTTTTCTCTTTTTTATATGTATTTTTTATTCATTTTTCACTTCAAATTCATATTCTCCTTTTGACCCAAATTATTTTTTCAATTGCTAGTTTAATCAGGATCCTTATCTAAATTATCAAAGATTATCAAAATCTTATGCAATAAGCTTAAATATAAGACCAAACTCTTTAACTCAGTATCTACTGACTTCACAATGTGGCTTATCATTTATTTTTAGATCCTGTTTTTGTGATCACCTTTACTAAAGAATAAATGCTTTTGTTTGTTTGTTTTTGCTATGTTTTTGTTTTGCTTTCCCTTCTGGACTCTATTAACACTTATCACAGTTTGCCATTTGAGGATTGTCACTGTTACAAGCAATTTCCAAAAACTGCTTTTTTTTCTGTTTTTTTTTTCTTTGATCTAATGACACCCAAGAGATTGACAGCTGTTAAAGGCTGGTTTAGAACATACCCAAATGGCAGCAGTTTTAACTGAGAGAAAAATTCAAGGTACAAATCACAAACGTAGCAACCCTTTGAATGAGTTTTCCCAACCACTTTTAATGTCTATATTTGTGGAACTATGCTGAATTTAAATCATATCCTAGATGCCCCAACTTGTCAACAGACTCCTGATGTCTGTAAATAGTTAATTATTTTTAAAAAATTATTTATTTTTAGACTTCTATTAAATTTGTTTTTTAACTAGTTTATACATTACTATGTTACATTCCTATTACTCCCAATTTCCCTATTAATCTTTTTCCACAATTGTGTCTTTTTGTTAGGTTGTGGCGCCAATTGAGTTGAAGTAGGTTCATAGAGCTTAGGTAGGCAGAGAAGACAGAACTGAATGCTGGGAAGAAGGGCAGAGAGGAAGACGCCATGGATCTTCTGCCTGAGAGGGATGCTGATTAGAATCTTGCCAGTAAGCCACAGTCATGTGGTGATACACAGATTAATAGAAATGGGTTAAATTAAGATGTAAGAATTAGCCAATAATAAAATAGAGCTAATGGGCCAAGCAGTGTTTTAATGAATAATGTGTGATTATTTCAGGTGTAAGCTAGCTGGGCAGCCAGGACAAACAAAGGGCCACCCTCCTCGTGCAATAGGAAAGAGATAGATCTAGCTTTATTCATATATATATATATACTTATGTATATATACACACACATATATGTAACACGTATGTGTCCATATATATAGTATAAATAGTCCGTGTGTGTGTGTGTGTGTGTGTGTGTGTGTGTGTATGTAGTCCCTATTCTTGACTCACTTACACACAATGAAATAGAAAGTTTGTGGAAAGAACCTGCACCTTCAGCTGAAACATCTCCAAGGTCGACTAAGTCATTGGCACTATGATGATTGTTGATATGTGGGATTTTACAAATAACCATTCAGATTATTGTGGACCATCCTTTTGATAGTCATTTATTGTCCTTCTTTGTACCTAACCTGACATCTTTGGGACTGGTGAGAAAATCTCCCACAATGTATAAACACTGCATTATCTTTCCCTTGGAATGTCATTCTTACAAATAGAATATGAGTTTCCCAATCAAACAAAAAGCTATGGATACTATCAGAAAGCCTCTGAGACCTATAACATAGATCTCCCACTTGGTTTTAACCCACCTACCTAAAGTTTATACCATTGTAATTGAACTTTGCCTTGATTTAAGATTTTAATTGTTATGTTACTATAAATCTTCATGACATGGCTTCCACATAGGAATTTGAAAATTGGGAAAACCTAAATTTTTGTTCCTAGGCCAGTCACTCACACTCGACTTCAATGTCAAAAGAATAAACTGTTTCTCCTCTTTGAGGGGAGAGTTATGTTTCTGTCTTCACAAGTATTAAAAACATCATGTTTTCATCTTAGCTTTATTCCCAGCCCTCTCTATGATCAGAGAGAGTGACTCCCTAAGAAAAAAATAATGTCCCTCATAATGCTATATTATTATCTGTAGAGCAAGGTATGCTTTCTTTTAACTCTTTCAGTTAATAAATCTTTTGAACTCTATTTCTGTCTGTGTGGGAGTGTGGCAATGAATTCTACATTTAGGTATTGAAAGAGATATGGGTCAAAGGATCAAAGGCAATAAGGAGAACTCAAATACTAAGTCGATCACTTAGAAAATATAGTTTATATATTTAGATATGATATTTAAATTGTAGTATGATTAATGAAACCCCAGAGACAGATTGGGGTCCAAAATGAAGGTCAGCAAGGCAAAATAGCTAGCTGCTGTCTCTTACATTTATCTCAGTCCAAAATGGCAATTCTGCCTCCTGGAATTCTCAGAATGAAGCTGTCTTAGAGCTGTCCCCTCCCATCTTATATTCCTCTCTAGTGCTGGGATTAAAAGCATGCACCAATACTTTCACAGTTTCTATGGCAAACTAGTGTGGCTACTGTGATTAAAGGTGTTTGTTACCACTGCCTGGTCTGTAAGGTGAATCAGTGAGGCTGTTTTACTCTTTGATCTTCAAACAAGCTTTATTTATTAAAATACAAATAAAATATCATTACATAAATCCTAGCAGTGCTATTTTGTCTTAGAGTTTACATTTTTAAATTACACAGACTTCACTAGCTGAGAAGTCACTTTGCTTTAAGGAAATAGTCTTTTTCAATTATGGTGTATATACCTGATAATTTATAGCTCACTTTACATTCAATTTTGTGTGTTTCAGAACATTAAAATAACAACAAAATGACTAATATTTTAGGGATATATATATATATGCACATATATATAATATTTATAGTCTTTCTAAAAGGGTTTCTCTGTGTAGCCTTGGCTGTCCTGGATCTTGCTCAAGAGAGAAGGCTGAGAAGGCTGGGCTTGAACTCAGAGATTCATCTGCTTCTGTCTGACAAGTGCTGGAATTAAAGTTGTGAGACACTACTATCCAGCTTAGAACTAAATAGTTTTGAGATGATTATTCATTTATTAATTACAAAAGGAAGAAAAGATGATTGGAGTAATCTCTAACTGTAACTCTAACTGTAAAATAGATTCTCAATACAACAACAACAACAAAAAAAAATACGAATGTTGGTCTGCAAGAAAGTATCAGTAAAGAATCGGCTAGAAATGAGAAAAACTGGCCATGTCTTGGCTTTTGTTTCTTTGTGTTTAGGGCTCACTGAGGTGAGTCAAGAACACAATGTGAGCTTATCTTGTGAGGATTAAAATTTTATTCAGGCTCACAAGTCTAATATATTTCTTATTGTTGCTGTGCATGGGACTATCACTATGTAAAACAGTAAAACTAAAATAGGACAACCAAAGAAATGCACAAACTCATCATTATAGAACAACACGATCTGCAGCCAGTTCTAAATTGAGAACCTTATAGTAAAATGTAAAATGGCTCATTACACCCATGCATTCTAGGTATAGCAGAATATTAATTATGTGATTTTCTATTTAATGTAATATGCAATATTCATTCCATAGACAGAATTATTTCCTAGAAGTAGTTTTTGGCTAGAAAGCAGAAAGAGGCTTATTCTTCTTGTCTGTAAGTTGGTTGGTGATGAGAGTAACTGTAAAGGTCTTGTTTATTATGACTCAGAAAATTAAGAACCACATAGAGAGAGTAATAGGGCTAAATCAGACACAAGAAACGCTATGAAAAAATGATATCAGTTTTTACTGTTTAAAATATGCCTGCCTTTCTCTCTATGCCCTGTCTTAGAGCCAACAACCATCCAGATGGTGGTAGATCTTTGGGACTTGACATTATTTAAAAGGTCACCACAGGCAAATTATAACGGGCACCTTGTTCTTATCAGAGAACAAACATCTGTGATCTTGCTCACAGTTTTGAATCACTAGTGTACCAGGATCCCAGGACAGCTCTTGCCAACTTTCTTTCCTGGTGAACTATATGCACCACTTTATTTTTCTATTAAAATTTGTCACATGCATTATGCAAAGGGTACCACAAAACTCCAAATATACTGTCACTTAAATTTGAGTAAAAAGAAATAAGGTTTTCAACTTAGAAGCATGACATAGATTCATATAATAGTGTCAACATTTAGGAAATATCCCCTGTAGAAGGTATAATTTCTTCCCTATACCAACTGTGTAGATAGTAGCAAGCTTAAATGTACTGTGATGGCTTAAAAGTATAAGCTAATAGATAAATAAGCTAGCCTGCTTACATTATTTCTGAATGGTTTAATTCTGTGGTTCACAGGCTCTTTTCTCATTAAACATTAGAAAATCAAAACACTTTACATTTATTAGTTTAGTGGACAATCCTATTACCCTCCAGGGTTCTCCTCTCTATACATGTGCACCCCTATTTTTTCACTTCTATTGTAGTCATTTTGAAATCTAGATGTTATAGAGAGGCAGATTGGGGAAAGGAAATGCCATTTATCTCATCATCTAGATGTTTGCTTTGACTCTGCCAAGTCAATAGGAACTAGGGCTAATATTGAAGAATGAGGCCATTAATTAGTAAAGAAAGTCTATGTTATGTTCATTTGATGTTTTATACTTAATTATATTATTTTTTCCTTCCATATAGCCATACCAATACTTATACAAACCACATTCACCAGTAAGGTCTTGTTTTTAACTTTGTCCTTACATTTACTGTCTATATTCTTGGCTTGGTTTGTGTTAATTAACTACTCAACAACTTACGAAAATATACTAATATTTACTTAGGCTCTTATCCCGTTAGTATATTTCCTTGTTACAGACAGTTTATCTACTTGACATTTGAGGATAATTCATATTCTGTGTATTGGAGTAAGTACTATAAAATCAAATCATAGCATTTTCAAGTATCTTTAACTGTTTCTTCATTGCAATCGAGAGATTTCTAGTGTCAGAAATTTTAAGATACTAATTATTTTGAACAAAAAATAACTAGATTACTAATAGGCTTTTGTTCACATAGATATGAGAAAGGCTAATGGACGTGTATATGAGTCATATTAACCCATATGTATTTTGTGCATGGTCGTTACAAATCTGCACTTTAAATGCACCTACAAAAAGAGAAATGATACTTCTGTAATAATGTAAGAGTTTTTAATAAGGATAATTGACTTCCAAGTTTAAAGATTTAAATGAATACTTGATGCAGAATGCTAGGTTTATAAGAATGTTGCTTAAATAAAATATGCCTGCCTACCTAAAATGGTAAATAATTCTTTTAACATCAGAAGATAGCATGATTTGTTAATATGTGAATTGTAACTCAACTAGTCCAATATTTTAAATGATGTCACAAAATTAACTTTATAACAAAAGAAAGAATTAGCACCTTTTTCCTTTGAAATTTTCCAATTCATAGATCCTTTTCCTTTTTATTACTTAATAAGCTCTTTGTGTGTGTGTGTGTGTGTGTGTGTGAATTGTGTGAGTGTATAATTTGGCATATGTGTACATGAATATGCAAATGGTATATAAATGTCTACAGAGGAGGACAATGGGTGTCTTGTTCTATCATTCTCCAGCTTCTTCTCTTGAGATAGGTTCTTTTTATGAACCTTGAGCTAGTCTGATAGCCTTGAATCCCAAGTGATCCTCTGGACTCCACCCCTCATAGCATTGGGATTGCAAGGACATTCTCAACATTTTTTGGCGTTCTAGGGATTTGAACTCTGATTCTCATGCTTGCATGTTGGGGACTGTGGACCCCAGACCCTGAATTTCATGTGACCTCCTGCCTGCCAAAGCAAACAACTTGTTTTGCAGCTGCTCTGAGCATGAGACCCTCAGGACTTCCTGATGGCAGGGGAGTGGTTTCTGGTGGAATTGTAGCTGAGAGTTAGGGCATGGCCATTAGTCAAGGAGACCCTATATAATTGTGTTCCAGCTGCCCTGGAACACAATAAAGGGGAATTCTTGGGGCACTCTTGGCATTACCAATGTCTATGTCTGTGCATGTGTGTATGTTTCAATCTTCAGCCCCTTGCCCTACTTGCAAACCCTACCGTAGTGTGTAGAGCAGGCATTGTGTTACACTTGCACTTGAACTCTTACCACCTGAACCATTTCTCTAGAAACCCCAGTTCCTTTTTTAATACACCTGTAATAGATATACCTATCTACAAGAATGAGCTACTGTAGGTACTCTTTACTTCTACACTTAAGTTTGGTTCTGATGTAGGATTTCCCTCTGTGTTTTGCACTTACCATCAATGAGTAAACAAACTGCTTTGGACCTATAGCAGTGCAGAACTTAGCTAGGTGGGGAAAACTCAGCAGAATGCTGGGAGGAAGAAGGACAGAGTCAGAGACAAGCCATGTAGCTTCACCGGAACTTTACCTGATAAACCACAGCCTTGTGGCAATACACAGATTACTAGAAATAGGTTAAACTAAGATGTAAGAGTTAGCCAATAAGAAGTTAGAGCTAATGGGCCAAGCAGTGTTTTAAATAATATAGTTTCTGTGTGGTTATTTTGGTTCTGGGGTGGCCGGGATAAACAAGTGGCCTCCTTACTACATGGTTCAGTCATTGACAAGCATGCCTCAAGTTAGCTAAACAAAGTCCTTTTCTTAGATGATAGACTTTGGGTTTTGAGACACATTGCATCTCTGTGGGTAATTTACTAGAAAGAATTTGTCTCAGCCACCAAGAAGCAAAAATAATTTCCCTAGGAAGAAAAAAATATAAAGGAAGTAAAGAGGAGCTGTTATTTGTTGCCAAAAGAAAGAAGAAAAGTGAATGCTACCTAAATCTACTTCTTTCTAGTTCATGAAGTTTGCATACTGTCTGTCATTTCTTTATTGACTTTTGTAATCAATGCTTGGCTTTTATTCTAATTATTTTGAAAGAAGTTATATTTCCTGTAAATCATGATGTTAAATAATAATAGTACTGTGCAAAAATTTTCTGTTTCCAGGTCTGTGTCTCTTGGAACCCCCTATGGGGCTCCATTCATGGCAATATTATTGAAAATATAGTTTTTATAAATTTTGCCAGATGTCTGTTAATGCATATCTACAAATAGCTGGATTAGGCCTCAGAGTTCATTTACCTCTTTCAAATTTGATTATGAGATCAATTTAGGTCCTCCATCCAGGCATTCAATTAAGTTATTATTATTATTATTGGCTAAAATTTCACCATTCATCATACTGAAATAATTGTATTTCTCTTATGGGCACTGTAGTTATTTTCATGCATGTGTGTTTATATAAGTATATTCATGTGTGTGTGTGTGTGTGCATGAGCATGTGTGTGTGTAGGTGCATGTATGTGTCTGTGCTTGGAAAGCCTAGTAAGAAACTTGGGTGACATCCTAGGGAACATTGTCCATCTCCTTTGACATAGGATATCCCATTGTACTAGTGTTCAATGACTGAGTAAGTCCAGGGATGCTTCTATCTCTGCCTCCCAGTAATAGCACTGCAGGTGTATGAAATACTCATTCAGCACTTATTTGGATTCTGGGCATCATAGTAAGATCATCATGCTTGGCAATAACAACTTTAGTGACTAATATATTCCATGTGTCTTACTGTTTCCAAGTCCCCAAGAGCAACACAGTCATTGTCTACAGCAACATCTGCTACCTTAGGAATCACTGCTCTGTACTTTACCAAGGAGTATTTGTTCTGAGTACAATCTGATACTCATTTTTACTGCTGCAGTTTTTATTGGTTACCTTTCTCACAGGTGTGAAAATAACAAGAAAAAAACTTAAGGAAGAAAGGTTTGTTTTGGCTATTTCAACTAAACACAATTCATCATGGCATGGAAAACCCGGTTATGAAATGCCTGGTGAAGCTATGTCTACAGTTAAACATGTAGAACAATTGGTGTCTTGCTCCATTCATTATCTCTTTTATAGATCTCCCAGACTGCAGCTCATGAAATAATGTCACCAATATCTACAGGAGGGGGCCCTCCCTCATGGACACTTCTAGAAATGGGTTCCCATGATAGTTCTTAATCAAGTTAAGTCCAGAAATCTAAGGTTAAGCATCACACAGTCCAAAACAATCTCATTTGACAGCTCCTCTTAAATTGTAAGCTCACTAATGTAACATACAGATACAAAAGAGCTCCAGTGATAATAGCAAGCTGTCATTTAACCATGTGTAACACCAGCTTCAAGACTATAAATAAGCCATGAATGTAGATGACAGACTTTATTCAGTAAGAAATCAAAAAGTTTATTTTCCTCATTAGGTGGCCATTTTTCTATTAAAAGGAGACCATTTCACATTTTTAAGGAGGAATGTTGGGGAGGGTGACTTCAAATGCTTCTTAAGAGCTTACAAGCCTGGTAGAAGTATAAAAGATGCAGCTAAATAGTAGCAAGATTAGTCTCTTTACATCTTAACATTTTGTGAAAAGCACCTATGGCTGTCTTTTAAAATAAGACTACTACTTCTTAATTGGTAATTTTAATTTAATTTTTAAAGATGTGTTTCTTTCAATCCATTTGTATAAATCTTTTACCTGCATGAATGTTTATGCACCACTTGTGTGCAGTGACCATGAAGGTCATAAGAGGATGTCAAATCATATGGAACTGGAGTCACAGATTGCTGTGAGTGACCATGTGAGTGCCAGTGATTGAACCTCAGTCTTCTGACAAAAAGACTGTGGAATTTTGACAAAAATTGCTGTGGAATAATGCTCTTGTACACTATAAAGATTTGTCACTCATATTGGTTTGTCCAGTAGCCTGGCAGGAAGTATAGGTGGGGTATCCAGACTGGGAGAATTATGGGAAGAGGAAAGGAGAGACAAAGTCATCATCCAGAAGTAGAGAAAGCAAGATGAGAATACCTACTGAGAAAAGGTACCAAGCCACATGGTTAAACATAGATAGACATCACGGGCTAATTTAAGTTGTAAGAGATAGTTAGTAATAAGCCTGAACAATTGGCCAAACAGTTTATAATTAATAAAAGCCTCTGCACATTTATTTGGTACTGAATGACTGTGACCAGGAGGGACAGAAACTCTTAACTGCTGAACCCATTCTCTAGCTTACTTATGAAACTGAATGCATAAAAGTGGTGGTAGGGGAAACATGAGTCAAATAATCTCAAGCTAACTCCAAAAGGTTCCAAGATTATTCTTTATTGGAAGGGAGAAACTCACAGAACAGGAACAGGGGTCCAACCTCAAGGTGTGGAGCTTGGTATCAAGAGAGACTAAAAGCTGGGTGGGCCGGCAGTTTTCTCTGGGTACCTAAAAAGTCACACCCCAACATGATCCAGCCTCCTAAAGGTCTTTGGCTGAAGCAGGTTTCCCATCACCTCCCCTTTGTCTAAATAAGAGAGTTCTAACCCAATACAAAGCTATATACACTAGGAACAGATATCAAATATAAAATTAGAATTACAACCATCATAAACAATATTAAGAAGCATATGTTAAATGTTTTAATAAACATTATATCCTAAGGAGCCTAAGCCTTGTATTGAAAAGGCCTTGGCTAGATCATACAAGGAAGGTAACTATGAATATCTAATCTTCAACCCCATCAAAGACTGAGAAAGGAAATAAAATTACTTGAGTAGGCAGGAAGTACAAACAAGGAGCTTCCAAAATGTGCAATATATGACAGAGACAACTGGCTCCCTGAGCAATCAACCAAAGTCTCATTTGCAATGTTGAAGCAACCAGCTTTGGCTAGAGTAAATGACAGATGATTTTCAGAGGCAGGAAATATTTCAGAACCTTTTTACCCTGCCCTGGAGAGAGAGAGAGAGAGAGAGAGAGAGAGAGAGAGAGAGAGAGAGAGAGAGCTGGTTTTGGAGTTGGACTATAGCTATCATTCTCTAAATCGAAGCATGTTGTTAAAAGAAAATTTCAGAGTCTCATGTCAGGAGCCATCTGCTATGGCACAGAAAAAGGATAGATTTTAAGGAAATATTTTACTTTTCTCCATGCCTATTTGTCTATATTGTATCTTTCAATAAATATATGTGTATACAAATAATGTTTAAGTTTTCCACAATGAACAGTCGATGTTCCTGTAGTAATCTTCGAAGTTTCTAGAAGAAGATGGGGCCCCACAGCAAAGACTCTACCTGGTCGATATGACATCATGATATTGATAGCACTACATTAAGACCAGATTTTGGGTACCAGCTGCTGAAATGGTGCACCTTTTAACAATGTTCTGGCCAAAACTCCAAATAAAAACTTTAGAAAAACCCTATCAACTACTCAGAGATTATTTGCAATTATACAAGACAGTAATCTTAAAACTTAACCATAGTTTTACTTTTACAGAATCCCATAGGAAAAACATCGACCCCATGACAGCTGGAAACAATTCCAGAAGATGATGTCCCCTCTCCCAACAAAGTTTGTCCTCAGGGTTAGGGACACATTTTAGGGGTTGATTATTACTTATGTAGGGTTGGGGTTTGGGGTGGAAATTATGTAGGCCCAGAGATCTCCGTGAAAAAAGTAATAAGAGGAAAATTGAATAGGATAATAGTTAGATTAATGTTGACAGAGTTTTTTTTGTCCTGCCCGGTCCCATAGTCGTTCAGTCCCAAAGAAACACACTTAAGTATACACTAAACATAAACTGATTGGCCTATTAGCTAAGGCTTCTTATTAACTATTTCTTACATTGTACATTAACCCATTATTTTTGTCTGTGCTAGCCACATGGCTTGGTACCTTATATCAACAAGGCCCTCTCATCTTGCTTCCTCTGTGGCTGGGTTGTTGTCTGAGGTTTTCTGTCCTGCCCAATTCCCACAATTGTTAAGTCCAAAAGAAATGACACAGAGGTCTACATTAGTTATAAACTAAATGGCACATTAGCTTAGGCTCCTTATTAACTCTTATAACTTACATAAGCCTACTATTCTTGTCTATGTTAGCCACATGGCTCTGTACCTTTTCAGCAAGGCAATCACATCTTACTTCTGTGGATGGATCAGGACTGCAGTGGAATAGGCTTTCCTTTTCCCAGAATTCTGTTCTCATTGACCCGCCTCTACTTCTGTCTGGTTGTCCTGCCTATACTTCCTGCCTGGCTACTGGCTAATCAGTGTTTATTTAAAATAAAATTGACAGAATATAGACATTTGTCCCACACCAGTTGGGTGGTGACAGCAGACTGGCCTTTCCTTGCCCAGAATTCTCTTGTTCTCATCTCCCCACCTCTACTTCCTATGTGGTTGCCCTGCCTATACTTCCTCCCTGGCTACTGGCCAACTCATATCTTTATAGCTGCATTCTGATATAAGAATCTGGGATTTGGCCACTTTTTATAATAAAATTAGACATTCATCTAAACCTTGAAACAAACATTTTTCTGCTATTATTTTAGTAAGTAGTTTTTGAATTGATAAAAAACCAGTGTTTTATTAATTCCTTATGTATTATGCTCCTGAACTCTTCAAAAATATGACTTCATTCATTGAAAAAGACTGAAGCAGTTTCCTCCCTAACTTAACTCTGTAATTTGAAGACAGGCAGATTATTGCATTCTGATAATGATAGTTGCATATATAATAAATCCTTTTTAAGTGCTTGGATACTACTCAAATAGATTTCCAAATCTGATTTTATAAAAAAAAATCATGAATAACTAGATAGCGCTATATATATGTGTATATATATGCATATATATAATTTATATAATTTATAATGACATAGAAAGCCTGATCATAATGTTAACAAAAATATTTGTAACAATATTCTGGCAGAGAATAGATGCTTGATTAAAAGCAGAAATATATTGTTTTATATATTATTAATTTTGTTGTTCACAAGAAAATAATGACTCACTCTTATGCATAATTCATAAAGAGATGAGAACTATTAAACTTCTTTTTCCTTTTTAAGAAGGAAGATGTTATTTGGACCTTTGTGATCCAATGAGTTTTGGAAAAACTGTGTGACTATTGTTTCTTTTTATCTCTTCTTTCTTTCTTTCTTCCTTCCTTCTTTGTTTCTTTCTCTCTGTGTCTCTATCTCTCTCTCTCTTTCCTCTTCCTATTTTCCTCCTCTCTTCACCTTTCCTCCTCTATATCCACTTCTTCCTCCTTTGCCTCCTTTGTGTTACAAATTGAATTCACGGCTCATTAAACACATGTACTACACACCTTATGTGGTTAAGATTCCACAGAGCATGCAGTATAATACAAATATACATGTTTCTCAGTTTACTCTTGCAGTTTCAAGTCTTTCTTGAGGTACTGATATTCACCAGTGAGACATTAGATGGCATTCAACTGGACTGATGCTAAACTACCTCAAATAAAGGGCTTGTCCTCGGTTTCTGTGTACACTCTGCCTTACATTTTTCCCAATTCTTGGAAGAAATGCACTATTAATATCATCTTTATTTTTGAAATAGAAATCCTTGTATTTCCACAGGGGGAAATAGATTCATCTCTACACTGAAATTATACCAAGTTGTAACTGTAATTCATAAAGTACTAAGAGTCTTGATGAAATAAGTCATTGTAATAATAATAATATTCATCATAATTATTACTTTCTAGAAAGAATATTGACTTCTGGGTATTCCTTGACTAATCCCACATGCTACCACAATATTTGCATTTTAAGGAGATGTATTATTTGTTTCCTAGACCACATCCCTAGTGAAGAAATTCATTAAATATAGAAATCTCTATGTAGCTTCACCTCTCACTGGTTTAATATAGAAAAGCTTGTTCTAGGTACAGAAATTATATTTATAATTATTTTGCATAATATTCAAGAGAAACTTTAGGCCATCTCTGTTTGATTGTTAACAAAGTTTATTGTTTGTATTCAACTTTCCTCTTTGCCTGATTTCAATTATGAAAGGAACCATGCAGAAACAAGAAATATAAGAAAACATTTCAAAGTCACTTTTCATGTAATGATAGCTGGAACCCTATGAAAGAGAGTAATGATGATGCCACTGAATGCTGCACTAACATGAACTCCAGAGAGCTTGTGATATTTTGCAAGACAGGCAAGCAAAAGCTATCATAAAGTGCCATATGTTGATGAATATAGAAGAACCCTTAGTGAATTGTAGAAAATTACAAAATTGTATAATAGTAGTAATACATAAATGTGATTAAAGAGAGGAAGTTGAGCAAAGCAGAATGCTTTTTCTTTTTTCCTTGAAGTGTAATGTGTTTCAAGGTTCCAAAATTCAAGGCCTAGGATGAAATACACATGTCTTTCAGAGTCATATTTCAATGATGTGTATTTCTCTGGCAAACTTTTTATGGTAATTTTTACAATTTATCTTATGTAGTTTTTCTAATAAATTTTGAAACAGTTAAAATGCAATGCAAGAATTCTTAAAGCTAGCATTTCTCATGGCCTATGTAAAAGTTGTGGATGCTGACAAAATCTATCAAGCAATCAAGAGCATTGGCTAAAGGTTATGCATGTGGAATCAGGAAAATGGTTCTTTGAGCAAAGCATAATATTTTTGTATATAATAATAAAATGGAAGCTGTGGGAGGGGCTTGGTCCTGCCTCAACTTGTTACCCCAGACTTTGGTGACTCCCCATGGGAGGCCTTATTCCCTCTGAGGAATGGAGGGGAAGTGGGATGTGGGGGAAGGTGGGGAGGCAGGAGAAGGGAAGGGAGGGAGAACTGGGATTGGAATGTACAATGAAAAAAAATTTAATTAAATAAAAAGGAAAAAATGGAAGCTATGTTATAAGAGAACTGAAAAAATTAAAACGTAAGCCTTTGTTCTCCTATCTCTTCCTGAATCTAGTTAAACTTCACTAAACATACACAGTTACATTATCATATCAAATGATAAAAGTATACATAATGATCAATTCAGGTTGTGATCTGGTTTTTACTTCATAACGAAAGAGAAAGAATGTAATGAGTCTTTCTCTGTCCTGCCAGCCAGCTCCAAATAATGATGTGGAGACGTAATAATTATGGAAGCTTGTCCTTACCTCAGGTTTCTTTTTAACTAGCTCTTATAACTTAAATTAACCCATTTCTATTAATCTATGTTCTGTCAGGTACCAACCATTATTCTCATTTCATATCTCCTCCTGTTTCTCCATATCTTGATTTTCTCCTCCATCTTACACTTCTCTGTAAGTCCCAGATGTACCTGCTGTATAGCTATTTATCATTCAGCTCTTTATTAAAACAAGCACAGCAACATATTTTCTCACAGTATATAAATATCCCACAATATTTCCCTTCTTTTGTCTAAATGAAAAGGAAAGGTTTTAACTGTAACATAGTAAAACTATATACAATAAGCACAATTTTCAGTTAAGAATTACTCACACTGTTCAATCCTTTTGGCATATTCAGCGAAAGCATTCTATTACATATAATATTCTAAGTCTTATCTTGATGAATTTAAAGTTTTATACCTGAACCATTTTCTTTCTTTACTTATATAACTATCCTAAAACTATCTTTTTAGACCTCAAAAATTTTTCTTAGATAAACAATTTAAGCATTTATATCTCTCAATCCCAGACACTTTTTATCTCTTATGTAAATTTCTTTTCTAAATTTGGTAACAAGGAAAACTGTAAAACTAGACAGGATGTGTAAAACTTTAACTATCTAGTCCTTAACCACATCAGACATCCAAGAAGGATATAGCATTACTTGAGTAAACAGGAAGTGTAGAGCAAGCAAATCCTAAAACTATAGAAGCAACAAAAACATCTAGCTGCCTGGATAGTCACCAAAATTTCCTTTGCAATATTAGAGCATCCACCTTCAGTCTACAGGCCTAGACTATCTCACAAATATAAACAGAAACTATTCTTTTGTTTCCTGGCTGCCCAGACTCAAATAGTGATATAGAAACTATATTAATTACAACACTGTTTGGCCAGTGGTTCAGGTATATTCTAACTATATAGCTTTAACATCTTAAATTAACTCATTTCTATTAGTCTATGTATTGCCACATGGCCATGGCATTATCTCATTCTCTAAATGTCTTGTTTTCTCAGTGGCTGGCGGGCCTCTACCTGACTCCGTGTTCTTTCTTCCTGCATTCAGCTTAGTTTTCCCACCTAACTATATTCTGCCCTGCCATAGAGCAAAGCAGTTTCTTTATTAACCAATGGCAATAAAACATTTTCAAAGCATACAGAGGGGAATCCCACATCAGACAAACTTTTTCTGTGAAGCAGGAATTTTTACTGTCCTACTTTGTCTTAGCAAAATTCAGAAATTGCTTTTTTTTTTGGTACCCTACTTGCCCAATTACGATAGCATACTATCAGCAGTCAAGGCAAGAGCAGTTTCTTGAGCAGTGGTTAATTTTGTCACAATAAAAGCAAATTCCATATAAAGGCTCTTCAATGCCCACCATCCTTTCCTGAAGTAGATTGCTGATGCCAGGAGTAGATGTTTCTCACTATCATTAGATCCTTATGTTATTGAAACATCTTAAATGCCACATTCTGTAGGTCTCTGAAATGTTAGAAGACCATGTATCTCTTTCTAAAATATATCTTTGTATGACCTTGAAAACATACCTAACATGACAACAAGTTTGACAATTATAGATGACTAGCCACTAACCTACATTTCACAATTATTCTAAATGGTTTATAAATAAATAGCTTTCAAGGACTAGAATATTATAAAACATTTTTAAAGCAGCTGCATAGATAAGATACAATATCTTAGAGTATAAACATATATACTGTGTGCTATAACAATAATAACCTTAATTGTGTATAAATATACAAAAATACACACCAATGTAAAATATTTGAGACTAGTGGTTCCTTTTTAGTTTAAAAGTAGATTCAATTATCTATGTTTTTATCCTATCATTCCCATATCCCCCTGGAGCACAAATTCTAATTGGTCTTAATAATAACATCCCAGAGTCAGATATAAGGGCTATTGTTGAAGATGAGAGAAGCAAGCGCCAACCACTAGAAAATTCTTTTACCTCCACCAATGCTCAGATCAAAAGGTGATCCACTCCTCAGACTGAATCTCCACCAAACTTCATTTTGCACTGCTCCTCAGACTCGTCTCTCCTAATATTCCACTCTCCATCCAACCACATCACTCCTGTCTCTACCTCATGGTGCTAGGATTAAAGGCATGGGATCCGTAGTGCTGGGATTACCTTTTTGTAAACTCTGTCTCTCTTTTAGACAGACTCAAGCTTGTGTAGCCCTGGGTGGCTTTGAACTCACAGAGATTCGCCTTTCTCTGTCTCCCGAGTCCTGGGATTAAAGTTATGTGCCACCACTCCCTTGCCTGTATGGCTGTCTAGTGTGGCTGCTGTGTCCTGTGATCTTCAGGCACGCTTTATTTTTTAAAGTGCAAACAAAATATCATTGCGTCACCCTTTTCGTTTCAGAAAGATATACTTGCATCAAACCTCAATTGACTACTTTCCTTACATAAAATTACCAATAGCAATTTTCAAAAACTTACATTAAATGATGACAAGCACCCATAACCTACCAAAATTATCACAAAATACTCATCACCTCTTGACAATGTGGGCATCAGGTTCTTAAAATCATTTCCTGCTGCCTGGAGACAATAGCACCTTTAGGGAAACCTGAGAAAATTAAGATAGTGGTCAACTTCTGGAAAATCTATTTCTATCATTTGTTGTATAGTCTCTGTGTACTGGGGAAGTTCAGGGATTAACTGATCCAAGCTGGAGTAATATGTGACGCTAGACTATCTCAGGTAGCAATGTTGAAATTTTTCTGGGTGTAGAATTTTGAGGAAACTGCAACAGAAGAATTCTGAGAGGCTGGATCATCTTGGCTACCTGTCTTCACTGGTGTCTCATCCTTTTGTTCTGAAAACATATTAACTTTTAAAGGTAACTGCCATGGGAGCTCCTTCTGCTCCTTCAGCCAATAGCCTTTAAGATACCAGCCCACTGGGGCATTGTCTCTTTCATTTTAAAAACCAGTGGCAGTCCTCCACTTGCTCTCTTGCTTCCGGCTCCCGTTCAGACTGCTAGACTCTCTGTTTCCTGTTTGTGATGAGAAGACTGTGGTTTGGGACATTGATTTATAAGTTTTTCCCCTCCAATAAATAACCCCTTTTAACAATAATTTCCAAACTGGTGTGGGATTGTTTTGTGGCATTAGGTAACACATATATGTGCATTAATACAAGTATGGAATGTGCAGTGTGCACAAGTTAGTTAAAGACAATTTTTTGTTTTATGTTTGAGCATGTAGAAGGTATCTGTTAACTTTATATATTTATTTGGCCTGTATAACCAAATTTTTATCCATGCCATATGGAAGGATAGCATGCAATAATAATAACGCAAGAGGACTGTGTAACCAACAAGATTTGTCATGTCTTATCTAGTCTCAAAGCTTTTCCCATAGTAGAGGGATCAGCACATACATCACTTGTCCTGTAGACTTTCTTGGTTGTAGTGAAATATTATTTTAAGATGTGTTACATTTTTTTATGCTGTGGGATATTTTCTAATGATATGAAGATGTAATGCATTTCTTTATGTTGATTTGTTTAACTATGTGAAGCTGTGTTACCTTGTCTGTTTAAAACATCTCATTAATATAATAAAGAGCTGATTAGCCAATAGCAAGGCAGGAGACAGGATAGTTGGAACTGGCAGGCAGAGAGAATAAATAAAAAGAGAATTTGGAAAGAGAGATAAAGGGGCAAGAAAAAAGGGTCTAGGCACACAGTCACATAACCAGACACAGAATAAGAAGGAAAGAAGAGATAAACAGAAATAGAGATAAGTCAAAGCCCATAGACAAAAGATAGATTGGATAACTTAAGAAAAACTGGTTACAAACAAGCCAAGGTAAGGCCGAATTTCCATAAGTAATAATAATTTAGGAGTTGGGTAGTGGACCTGCAAAAAGCAAAAGAGTCAAAGAGACAAAAAATACCAACAACACTTGGTTTCTTTATTCATGTCTGCAGCCAAGATTTTCAAGAGCTCTCCCCTTATAAAATTTGTTTTTTAATAATTTGAAGAGAATCATAACTTTTTGTTTCCTATTGAAAGAAAGGCATAACCTCTCCCCCAATGCAACGTCTTTTGACTTTCATTTTTAAGACATTCTTAAAATATACAGGTTAGTTTAATTTAGTAGTTTTCATTACCCAGTGTCTCTCAGCATCTATTATTTTTGCACATCCATATTTTAAAAATTCTTGGCCAAAAAAGCCCCATACATGATCCAGAGACCCTGTGTATTTTCGCTCTTTACATGGTTTCTTCTTTTTATATTACTTCATTCTTTCTTTAAAGATTTTGTCTTTAAGCTATTTATCTTTTTTGGGACTGTCTATACTCATTTTTCTTATATCTGTTTAAAGGTTTTTTTTTTTTCAGTATGGACCACTGTATTGTGTCTGCATCATTCTCTAACCACTTGAGACAAATCTTAAACTGTTAAGTCAGCAGTTCATCTTAGCACATGGCACTGGCTGGCTCATGCCAGCAGGCTATGCCAGGAGCCGTGTCTCTATATGCTGCTGCTCACCTGAGAAACTGTAGGGCTAGGAAGCCTTGTTTGAATCCATGCTTGCAGTTTTGGAACTTTTTAAAAGCTTTCTCTAGTCCTATGTGGATATTCAAGCATCTACATTGGACAGCAACAAAACATTTACTTATGACTAAAGCATGAACTATAAAGAACATATTTTAATAAACTTTATGCCACTAAATTATACAGATAAGTATATCAAGAGAAATGTAAAGAAATCAAAAATTAAATGACAGGGTAGAGATTTTTGTAACTCATATAGGAAAGAATTTAAATAAGAAGATTACTCAGCATAATTTGTAAAAACCTCCATAAATTGATAAGTAGAATTCAACAACCGTACATAAAAATGGCAAGTGATCTGACCTGATAAGCCATAAATACCTTCCATATACACATGATACCAGCATCTTTCCATGTGTATTTCTAGAGGACTTTACAAGAGTGCTGTCTATTACTTTTGGTCTTTAGCAGAGTTTGGATCTTCAAGGTGTTACAACTAAGGTTTTCATTTTCTTGTAGACACAGTCCTCTGGTTATGTGCATTTCCTTTCAACCTCCCTCAAGGCCAATGGTAGTAGAGGTGAATTTTCTTCCATTGGACATCTCTGATTCTTATAGCAAGAGTCCCTGTGACTAGATTCGAAAAAAAAGGTAATCAGGAGGTCTTTGATACTAGTGACACCTGCATATTTTGTTCTTCCATGAAAAATAATATTCATATAGTTCTTTAATATGAATATAGTTGGGGATATGACCATATTGTACCTACTACCATAGCCAATAAACTTAACATAATTAGTTTAAACTCATCTGTAACCAGAAAATATTGATTAACTAAAAAATGGAGTTGAATGAAGAAAAACCACTGAGTGAGTAAAGCTTAAAAATGAATTTATTTTACTCATTGAAATGATAAATACTAAAACTTTGATAATATTAAATAAATACTTATGAGAAATGTGGAGAAAAATGTATTTATAAACAATGTGGAAGTATACTTAGTACAGCTAAAACGAAACTGAACGAAAGATGACTGTGTCCATATGATAAGTAAAACTACTATACATGCATTATGTTAGACTTTTCATTATTATGAAAAAACAACTACTATAGACTATCCAAAATGGCAATGACATTTATTTTGGTCATAGTTTCATATAGATTTTGGTGCATATATCTTAACTCTACCAAAGACTGAGATAAGGTAGACCATCATGGAGTCAGAAGAATGTAACATTTTCTTTTCATAGCACACTGACAGAAGCAGAAGCATGAGAGGTATGGATGGGTCCGGAATAAGATGGCTCCCAGGGACATATCTTTAGTGAATTACTTTCTATTGGTAGGCCACAAGCCCATATTTCACCACTTCCCAATAATGTTCTTAAAATATAAATCCATCAAGGGATTGATCCATTGATTAGGTCAAAGCCCTGAAGTGCTAATCTCTTCCCAAGAGTTCATCAGTAGGCATCCAAAAGTGAGCCAATATGTAATTTCATATACACCATAATGTGTGTGTGTGTGTGTGTGTGTTATAGCTTGATTATATTCTTGTAGATATGCACTTAAATCATTTTAAAATAAAAGATAAGTTAAATTCACAATAATTTCCTTGAGGGAAAGTATAGATAATACCTATGTATTCAATGTATAGTCACGTATTTTTAACATAAAATCATAATATATATGAAAATTCTAATGATATTTATCGTGAAAAGACATAAGGCAATTTCTGTCACACTACATAGATTGTCATTTTTTATTTGTGAAAGAATTTGTCATAAAATATCAAAAAGGGGGCTTCTTTAGACTCTATAGTCATTCTCAACCAAGTATTGTTTTAATAGCTTAAGTCAGGGATTGGTAGCTTATGGATGACAAATACTGCCTGGTGGCAGCTGATGTACTAAATTTCCATTGGAATTTCTACTACTTTTCTGTCAAAATGTCAGAGTCATCATTGCAACAGAGACCATGTGAGCAAAATGCCCAATTATTTTTTTACCTGACCCCCTTTCTCCTTTTCATTTTGGAAACCTCATTAGAGTGGACTACATCTATGCATTAAGAATCCACATCCTAAATATATGTGCAGTAAGTGAAACAAGCAGAACCTGGCAAATAAATGATCCAGGGGCCTGGCTAAAAATGAGTGCTAATGGCATGAAACCACCCATCCTTGAACTCAGCCACAGACTGCCCCACTTAAAGATGTAAACTGAAGAAAGGAAAGACTAAGTTTGATTTTTCACTTGAGTTTAGCTACTCAATGAAGTCACCCTTCAACATCATATCCACATAGAGGCTCTACATAAGTTAAAAAAAATACTTTCTTACATTATAGTATAATTGCAACATTTCCTCCTCCCTTTCCTCTGTCCAAACCTTCCCACATACTCCCAAATGCTATCCTGATAATTCATGGCCTCTTTTTTTTAATAGTTATTAAACACACACACACACACACACACACACACACACACACGCACACGCACACACACACACACACACACACACACACACACTCCTAAATATAAAAATACAACCCACTCAATCCATATAATATATAATGTTACTATTTTATCAGGGTCAATCATTTAGTATTGGATAACTAATTATTGTGTTCTTCCCTGGAGAACATTATTTCTCCTGCTATCAGTATTCCTTGGTTGCCTGTAATTCTTTATCTAAGGCTGATACCACATGAGTTTTTCATTTTCATGTAAATGCTAGGATGTCTATTCATGTTGTACTTGTTCAGGCCATGTTGAGGAAGCCATGTTGATGAAATTTCATGAGAGTAGCTTTAGACAGGTTTAGGGGACTCAATCTTACAGTAAACTTCCTGTTCCTTGATATGTGATAAGAACTGCACTTCTTTTTTTGGATATTTTTAAAATTTTTATTGAACTCTACATTTTTCTCTGCTCTCCTCCCTGTCTCTCAGCTCCCCTCCAATCCTTTCCCAAGGCCCTTTTGCTCCCAATTTATTTAGGAGATCTTGTCTTGTTCAACTTCCCATGTAGATTAGATCCATGTATATCCCTCTTAGGGTCCTCATTATTGTCTAAGTTCTCTGGGATTGTGATTTATAGGCTGTTTGTTTTATGTTTAAAAACTACTTATGAGTGAGTACATGTGATAATTGTCTTTCTGTGTCTTGGTTACCTCACTCAAAATAATGTTTTCTTGCTTCATCCATTTGCCTGCAAAACTGAAGATGTCATTATTTTTTTTCTGCTGTGTAGTACTCCATTGTGTAAATGTACCACATTTTTCCTTATCCATTCTTTGGTTGAGGGGCATTTATGTTGTTTCCAGGTTCTGGCTATGATAAACAAAGCTGCTATGAACAGGTTGAGTACATGTCCTTTGGATATATATCCAAAAGTAGTATTACTGGATATTGAGGAAGATTGTTTCCTAATTTTCTGAGAATTCATCATACTGACATCCAAAGTGGCTGTACCAGCTTGCACTCCCACCAGCAATGCAGGAGTGTTCCCTTTACCCCACAATCTCTCCAGCATAAGTAGTCATCAGTGTTTTTGATATTGGCCATTCTTACAGGTTTAAGATGGAATCTCAGTTGTTTTAATTTGCATTTCTCTGATAACTAAGGATGTTGAACATTTCCTTAAGTGTCTTTCAGCCATTTTAGATTCCTCTGTTAAGAGTTCTCTGTTTAGGTCTGTACTCCATTTCTTTATTGGATTATTTGTTCTTTAGATGACCAATTTCTTGAGTTCTTGGCACAGGAGACCATTTCCAAAATAGAACCCCAGCAGCTCAGACACTGAGAGAAACAATTAATAAATTGGACCTCCTGAAATTGAAAAGCTTCTGTAAAGCAAAGGACATGGTCAACAAGACAAAACAACAGCCTACAGAATGGGAGAAAATTTTCACTAACCCCACATCAGACAGAGGTCTGATCTGCAAAATATACAAAGAACTCAAGAAATTGGTCATCAAAAGAGAACTGCACTTCTGTGGGTATAAGGATAGATATTTAGCATGATGTTAGTAATTGTGCTTTTTTAGTAGTGGTTGGAGATTTTTCTCCAGGATCCAGGATTTCACTAACCAAGGTTGTTGGCTAGGTTTCCAGTACCAGCACATTTTTGAACTTTCATGTAATCCTTTGCACTTATATTTCAAAGTTGGAACTAGCAAAATGATTTTTTTTTGCAGAAACTGATACCATGTAAGTTCCATGAAATTATTTGTTTAATATATGACATAAAATTCTGATGTGGGATTCCCCCCTGCATGCTGTGAATACCATTGGTTTATAAAGAAACTTTCTTGAGCCCATGATAGAGTAGAATAGAGCTGGGGGGGGGACTAAACTGAATGCTGTGAGAAGGAAGACAGAGTCAGGGAGAAGCCATGAAGCAGCCGCCAGAGACAGACATACCGAAACTTTGCTGGTAAGCCATTGTCACATGGCAACACACAGATTAATGGAGATGGGTTAAATTATTATATAAGAGTTCGCCAACAAGAATCTAGAGCTAATGGGCCAAGCAGTGATTTAATTAATACAGTTTCTGTGTGGTCATTTCAGAAGTCTGGGCAGACGGGAAATGTATAAGCAACCTTTCTTCCTCACTACATAATTCTAGGTTCTTCTCAGTTTCAATGAGGATAGCAGTCACTCACTTATAAGGGGAAACATTTCTCTGGTTTATTGGTGACATTCTAGAAATAGTGTTCCTATGATTCTAAACTGAAAGAGTTCTTTGTCTTTACTCATCCAATATTTTCTCTTCAGTGTTTAGACCTGGCATTAGATGTTCAGATGGCAGTGCACTGTTAGGTTTGCACAACATATCTCTGTTTATGAACCTGCTATGTATGACTATATGCTATAAAAAAAAAGAGGGCAGATAGTATAAAATCTTATGCCTCTTGCAGAAATTATTTTTGGGGGTCCCTTGTTGACTTTCTTAAATTCTTGCTTCCATTCACTTTCCTCAATCTGTGATAACATAAATGGTTGTGTTCCCACAGTACTCACAATTATACGTTAACTTTTTATTATTTGGACATGATTGACAATTGCTGTTCTAGCATCATCTCTAAATCTAGAATGAGCCCTGATGAAAGGAAAACCTGTTTATTTAGACAGATATGAGTATAGGATTTTTTTACTCATCATGTCAAAATATCTCATATCTCAGTGTCTTAAAGATGAACATAAACATATATGATCTGACAGATAGTTTAATAAACATATATGATCTGACAGAGTTTAATTAACATATATGATCTGACAGATAGTTTAATATGTCACATTTTGGGGGCATGATGTACAAACTTTAGCCAAATATTTCAGCTGCTTCTGTGAAGGTGTCTAAATGTTAGATTTATATTTAAACTGGCACATTTTTAGTAAAGTACACTGCCCTCACAAGCCGTGTATATTGTTAGGGTCATTAGTCAGGTCAACAGAACAAAAAAATGATCTCATTGAAGCAAGACAAATCCTATAGCAGGCAGCCTTTAGTCATGACACAGCATTGACTCTTTCCCGAGGGTCTAAATAATTTCACTTTCCCTCCCAATACTTGCACTATAATATACAATCCATACAACTTACCTCAAGGTACAGGCATTAGGAACAGGATATAACCTTATTGGAATTATTAAGCCATGATGGAAAGTATTCATGAAAGGGATCAGTACCTCCGAAAGAGATTCCTCAAAATTATTGCCTTGATCACATGAGGGGAAAGCTCTAAAATACCATCTACGAAACAGAAAATGGTTTCACTAGATTCACTAGACAGTGGATCCCCTTTGATCTTGGACTGCCCAGAAAAAGAAAAGATGACTCAAGACAAAACTAAGATCCCAGAGACAAAAGTTTAAACCATATGACACTTGTAGCCAGGAACTGAACTTAGTCCTAATAATGGAAATTTCAGCATGAATCTGAATGAATTTCAGTCTTGGTTGCTCCTCTTATTTCCCAACTTTGATAGGAATTTCTACTCAAATAAATAGTCTTAACATACATTATCACTGTATATTAATTTTAAATATTTAGGTGAAATTGTCTGGGCAACCAGCACTTGTCTCTTTTGCTTAAAAGTTTCCAGAATAGGAGGAGACATTCACATGCAAGACAGAATTTATTGCTGGGAAGAGGGTAGACAGTAGTCACTAGAGTTTAATTTAGTGGCCGTTAGTGAAGTGTCCTGAAATTCAGATTATTTTTATGGTCCTCCTTGTGTTTTAAATGGAATAGCCTCCGTGACAAATAGCATGGATTAGAAAAGATGGTATAGCATTGATGAGACAGATTATAAATGAGAGTGTGACTTTCATTTTGATGCTTGGGCCCTTACCCCTTCTCTCTTTTTGTCTCTCCCTTCTTCCCTGGCTTCCTCATATTATTTACTCCGGAGACAGCCAGTTGTTCTGTCATAAAAAACTTAATACAGATACCTCAGTGCTGAGGAATTAACCCACATGATTCAGAGGTTCTGGGATGTAACTATACTACACGTGCCTTCAGAAACTGATACTTCAGTCACATGCAAGCTCTCTGCAGACTTCTTTTCCAAATTTTGTGATCTTTTTTGGATACTCTGGGCATAAACTGTTCAGGGAAAAAGACATTCCTGATCCTCAAACATTGTTTGATAGGAGAAATGCCTCTTGTTTAAGGTTGCAAGCTTTGAGTGATTTGTTACATATCATTTAACAACTAATATAATCACCAAGTTCTCATCAATGTTTTACTAGATGTTCTCTTCTCTATTAGATTTGGACATAGATCATGAGAGAGCATACAATTAACAATCTAACCTCTGAATCAGTTGAGGCTTATTCTTTAAAATAAAAAGCATGAGAAGAAAAATTAACTAGTGGACCTTTCATTGTGAGAAATTGATGCTTAAATATACAATGGAAAACCCAAGTGCACTGTCTAGTAAGGGCCTTTAGGGGACTGCAGACTTTGAGATCATCACTGTCACCATGAACTATAATAGTTCTACAGATACATGAGAGGGACTGAGTGGGAAATATCACTCTGCTGCTTTTGCTAGTAGTGGATCCAGATACCTGGGAAGGTGCAGAATGGGAGCAAACACATAAATTCCAGAAAATGCCACATGGCTACAACATTTTTTATCAGCATAGCTAAGAAGGTACAAGAAACTGGCCTCTGCTTTAGCCTTGCTCTGAAGAGAAAGAGACCCGGTGAGTAATATTCATCAACTTAGACCATGAAACCCAATATGGACAAGTTCAACAGAAACATCTGGGTTAAAAGTGTTTTAACCAAAATCTGACAGTGTCCCAGTACCTCCTTGTCCTAAGTGCGTGTCCTAAGATGATGCTTCTCTTTTAAAGCTTAAAGTAGGGAGAAGATCTGATAGAAATGAACAGGAAAGGCACTTCCTCACGCCGAAAAGTGTCACCACAATTGGTATCTGGAAAGTGAGAACACTAGACACAGTCAGGGGACTCAGCTTGCCGATGCATGAGCTCAGTCACTCCAGGTGGGATGTCATTGGATTGGCAGAAATTCATTAGACAGGAACACAAGAATGTGTAGTAAATAGATGCAAGATTATGAACTCAGGAGGAGAAGGAAAAGACACAGCAGGTGTAGCTTTAGTGCTATTCAATTTGACCCAAAAATGCATGCTCGGGTACAGGCCTGCAAATGACCAAACTATATCAGCCATGTTTCACATAATGACACATCTAATAACAATCATACAGGTATACACACCAACAGTGGAAGCAGAAGAGGATGTCATCAACAGTTTCTACACAGATCTACAGAACAAGGTCAGCAGAGTGTATAAGAATGAAATATTGATCATTATAGGTGACTTCGATGCAAGAGTGGAATTCGGAGAAAGAATGAATTATAGTGTCATGGGAACATATGGATTCAGACAAAGGAATGACGAGGGGAACAATTGCTTGACCTCTGCTATGCAAATTACTTTAACATATCCAACACAAAAGTCAGCAGGCCAAACCATCAATATGCACGCATGCAGCCAAATTGACTACATTGTGGTCAGCAGGAAACAGCTAATTATTTCCTAGTGCTGACTTAGAGTCAGGTCACCAACTTGTTATGGCCAACATTTAACTGAAACTTAGGATAGGCACACCAGACAAGATGAACTGGAAGATCAATCGTAAACAACTGAAGAACCCAGCTGTATGAAGGGAGTATAAGAGAACTGCTGAAAAAAAGATGAGGGAAATCATTAAACAACCCTTTACAAATATAGAAAGCGAATGGGAGAAAATCAAAAGCTCTATACAGGAGGCTTAGTTATGCAAAAGGAGCAGCACCAGTAGAATAGTTTACTGCAGAGACAATCAACCTGGCTTTAGAAAGAAGGAAGCTAAAGAGCAAATGAAGAGGCAATCCACAGGCAGCAAAACACCACAACTATCTGTACAGGGAGGTCAAAAGAAGAGTGAAGGAGAGAGCTATATGTACAAGGTATATGCAAAGAGGTCAAAGGGACGAGAAGGTATTTCCTAGCAGAATGTTTTAAAATTAGAAACACAGACTAGCCTTGCGTTTCCAGAACGACAGCACTTTCCTTCTTCCTCCCACCCGGGTGATTCCAAACACAAGGACACTCAGCTCAGCCCAGCCAGCCACCTGTTGATAAAGCTGACTTAGCAGGATGGGAGAGAGCAAAAGACCTTGCACCAGGTACCAAAGCAACTTCAATGGGCCTCTGTATTTACACCTTTAAAAGCCACCCCACAGAGGAGCTACAACTCCTCTCTACCTCACTGCAAGGGGGTTGGAGATGAGCTCCAAAGTAGTTTGTATTACTCTAAAGAAACCTTGCTTATTACAGTCTGGGCCTCTCTGGTGGTCTCTCTGGGGGTCACAATCTGGGCACAACAGGGCAAGGTTTTAATGCCTGTGTTACTCTCAGTACAGTTCGTGGGCCACTGTACAGTTCGCAAGCTGGGCAAGGGACAGGAGATTAAAAGAACACACAAGAGACCTGGGTCATTCAAAAAGAGATAAGCTGAATGCCATTTATTCAAGCTTAGGAAAAACCTTATATACATTGCTGCTGCACAATGGAATTCCCCCCAGGAAGGTGGGAATTTACCACATTCAAGGTGGAGTAAACAATGGCCCTATAGCTAAACACCAGGGGGGCAGAGGGAGCACAAGAACAAACAGGATCTTTAGCTGGAAAATGCAACAAAATATTTGGCGGCCCTACACAACTTCATTAATTAACAGAACCATTTGAAGTAAAGAAAATATGGCGACAATACTGTGACACCCTATACAATGACCCTAATGCTGTCAACATAGACTACAACAAGACAGCCAGCAAGACAGACTACAACTTCGACAGCCACTCAAACATTAGAGACAATGAGGAAATATTAAATATTGGCAGGAGCAAGATAGAGGAAGCTATCAAGGGAGTGAAATGCAGGAAGCCCCACCCCCACCCCAGCAGAGGATGACATCATGGTGGAGGAGTGTGAGATGGCTTCAACAGGCTCAGGGGCTGAGGCACTTCTCAGACTCTTCAGAGAGATATGATTCCCATGGAAAGGAAGCACTCAGTAAGAATTCCCATACACAGTAAGAAAGACAAGCTGGACTGCTCAGATTACAGGGGCATGAGTTTGTTGTGCCATAGCAACAAGATCTTCTCCTCCATTACCTTGCAATGGATCAAGGGCAGAGCAGAGGAAATCCTAGCAGAGGCCCAGTGCAGATTTAAAGCTAACAGGAGCAAAATTGACCAGATCTTCACTTTGCAGCAACCCTTTGTATTAACTGTGATATGAGTGTATGTGATAGTGTTGCTCACACTGGGGGGGGGGGGGCTTCCAGCTCAATCCTTTCTGGGAACACATCATAGATACCCTGGGAGTTGTGTATTCATGGAAATTCCCAATCACATAAGGCTGATAAACAAAATTAACTCTTAGGACTGGTCATTTTTCTCAGTCTCTAACCATCTCTCTGGCAATTTCTTCTGTTACCACATCATTTTCAATAGTAGAAGAGTGAAAAATACTTGTTCAACTTTGTTTTTCATAAAGAGAAGAGCTGTATTTTTATTGTCGGTGACCTTATCTCTGATCAAGGTGTGCGCTGCTTAGCTTCCCCCTGTGTGCCCTGATCATGATGGTGTATGAGTGCGCCAATGTTCTTTAGCGTAGACGATCTCTTTTGAGAAAATCTGAATGCGTGAGGTAATCTCAGAAAATAAAGTTTAACTTCACATTTCGAAAGTGACATTTTAGCTATTTGTAAAGATATGGGAAAGAATTATAACTTGGTAATAACCTTTAGTTCTTCCTGCCGTCTCTCAGAGGTTACACCCACAACCATTTTGCCCTTTTCCAATCAGGAAGCAAAAATTTATGTCTATGTAGCATCAAAGCCTCTTGGTTATAATCAAGAGGAACATAAAGGTGAACATTTTCATTAGTGCTTGTCATGGACATTGTAGAGCAAAGAATCATTACCTACCCCGTCCAATCTGTCTTCCCTGAGGAGCCATTTAAGAAGGGGGGGGGACTGTGCACCTTCCAACTCCCTGAAATAAGTTTTAAAGTTGCACTGGAAGGTTCTCGAGGAATGCTGGTGTTTGCCTGATCCCAGCAGCAGAGATGCGTGAAACAGCTGCAAGTCAGAGACATGTGATGACTCCATGTTGGGAGTAAGGCATTCAGCTCTAAAATCAGGGTCATTGATTGAAATCTAAGCAATAGATGTGAATCCTAAACTCATGGAAAGAGAGTTAATAAATTTTTCTATGTATTTAATTAATCATGGTCTTTGGGGGCAAAGATTAAGGATAATGCATCATGTGTCTGGACTCATTGAACACTTCACAGTTGCACAAAATCTATACAAAAATTCAAATATTTTGATTCCAGATCACTAAGAAAGAACTTTGCAGTTAAAGTTTAAGGCTACCAATTAAAAGTTTTTGGGAAAGAATCAATTGTTGGTTGAACAAAATTGATCATTACTTTATTAAAGACCACAAAGTTACCTTTTAAGCTAACAGATTCATGAATAGATGTCCAAGTTCAATTGTTATTTTCACAAAGGAGTAATATGTTAATTGTCAATCTCTAAACTCAACATGTTGCAGAAAATCAGTTATTCTTAACTTTATACAGATTAAAATTTGTGTGAATTTCTGTTACATAGGTCATTGCATTCCAATTCACTGTATCCTGATGAATAGTGATAGGCTCTCCAAAATGTACATACTGGTATTATAGTTTTAAAAATTGCTACAGTTTTCATTATATTAGAAAGGATATGTTCCTGACCACACATTTTACTAATGAAAGAACACATATGAGTCGGTACTGTGTTCCAAGTACCCAGAGGATGCCTGAAACTGCACATTGTATTTAACCCAATGCATACCATTTTTTTCTGGACATACTTATGATTGTGTTTAACTCATAAACTATATATAGTAGCATATTAATAATATAATTAGTTATAAAGAGGATTATAATAGCATTTTCTGTACCTAAAGTTCTATAAATGCCCCCTCATCTCTTTAAATTGGCCTCATCTTCTCTCTCCATGTGTGCACATGAGATGAGACAATGCCAGTATGATGAAGTAAACTAAGTGACATTGGCACTGAACACAGCATTAGGTCTTATTGGCATGTGTCATTTGTGGGTTATCAGTTGATTATGAATAACTGAAAGTGGAGAAAGCCAAACTTCCTATAAGGCAAGACTACTATAAGAACATTAATTTATTGTTAGACACTACACATTTCATATTATTCATTTCATTTTGATGATTGCACAAATAATCTTATATAATGGCCATCACCTCGAAAATTTTATAGTTGAAAAACACAGAGCTCAAGATTTTATAGTTGGTATTGAATTAGGCTGATATTTAAAACCAATTTTGTCTAAATCCTGATCTTTAGTTAGAGCCTTTATACTTCTTTAGACTGACGACTTGCCAAGTGCCTTCCTATTATCACTTCATAATTTGGATGGGTTGAATGAGAATGCCTCCCATAGTCTCATGTGTTTGAATACCTAGTACCCCAGTCAGGTAAGGAGAGCTTTTTTTTGGTGGGGGGGAATGAGGCACTGTTGGAGAAAGTATATCTCGTCACTAGAGATGGGTTTTGAGAGCTTAAGGTCTCTCCTCTTTAGTCTGCTCCTCTTGCTTTTGGCTTGCAATTGAAGATGTGAACTTTCAGCTTCTACTCCTGCTGCCATGATGGACTCTTACTCCTCTGTTATCAAAAGCCCAAATAAACTCCTCCTTCTGTAAATTGCCCTGGTCATGGTGTTTTATCACAGCAATAGAAAAGTAGTTAATATAGTGACCTTCTTTTTCATGTGGGACTTCCTTTCATCAATGAAATTATCAAAGAGGTGACACAATCAAGGCTAGAATCGAGTCTGCACAGTGGGACCTGGATGGTTTTCCTTCTGATTTTGCCATGAGATCTTATATCAACAGATCAGTTATTTCCAGACGAAGATGAAAAACACATGGAGCGGAGCCTTCCCGGATCTGCTGTCCAAAGCAAGGAAGTAAAGAACAAGACTTCTACCTGCCAGCAAACTACAGAAGAGCAAATTCAGGTTCAACTGAGTTCAGGCTAGACCATCTGTATCTGAGATGTTTAAAGACGTATGGGATAAAAGGACGAACGAGTGCTGCTTTATAAGGGAGAGTATTTTGATGTGCTTGCAATTAATAAAAACACAAAACTGTAGCTCTTTCCCCTGCATCCAGAATGCATGTAAAAGGTACTTAAGTTTCTGTGCTATTTGGGGATAAAAGAAGTTCAATATTTCCCTTGGCCATATTAAGGCGGTTTAATGATTTCTCCATCTGAAAGCAATACTTTCTTTTCTATGTTAGTCTACTTAACATGAGAACTAAACTTATGGAAAGTGTGCTGTCTGAACACATCGACTCATTGAAACACTGATGGATATGGCTATCTCAGGACACTCCTTTGTCCATCCCTTTTTTGTAAGCACTGCTGAAAGAAACTGCTTTCTGGGGAAGTGTGGATGTCCCACTAAGAGCTGGGGAATACCAGCTTATGGCCAAATCCAGTCATCTGTTTATTTTACTGTCACAAATAACTGAACACATATCTATTCGTTACACATTGTGGATTGCTTCTTTTGATCTACAATTAGTCATGTAGAGAGATGAAATACCTTATAAACATCTTATAAGAAAGATCATATGAACACAAACACCCCTATTTAAAAAATATTTGCTAATCCTTGCTAGAAATCAACCTGAGGGTTGCAACCGCTTAGGTGGTCATTACCCTTTCACTGGGGGCAGTCTCCTAAAAAGAAAAATAAGAAAGTACATATTACATTATGGTTCATGACAGTAATAGAATTATAATTATAAAATAGAAATAAAAATAATTTTATGGTGTTGAGTCACCACAACATGAGGAACTTTATTGAAAGCTTGCAGTATTAGGAAGGTTGAGAACCACTGCTCTAAATGCTGTAAATAGGAGCATGCCTTATGAACTCGGATTAGAGAGGAGTAGGAAAGTATAGCTGGATAAAGAGAAGGTAGAATTATGTAACACTGCAGTTTGTGTTGTATTTATAGTAAATATAGATTAAAATGGGAAAGGACATGACATCTAAGAATTTTCACTCACATTTCATTGGAGATTTGAGACCATTGGTTCTGTCACTTGTCAGCATCAGAATACTGTTTAATGGCTACCTTACCTTAATAAAACATTATTCTGACACGGGATATTTTACAAAATTAATGCCACCTGAAAATTTTAACTTGATTTGTAGGTAGAAATTTGAGACAAGAAAATGGGTCATTCTTGAAAGTTAGCCAAACCTGAATTTATTTTGTAAAAAATGTCTGGTATGTGTATGTTAGCATATAATTTTAAAAGTATTTTATTCTCTCTCTACATGTAGATAATGTAGATATATAGATAGGTAGATAGATAGATAGATAGATAGATAGATAGATAGATAGATAGATAGATAGGCAGGCAGACAGATAGATGTAGATAATATATGTGCATTAGTATACACTCTGTGATGTTTAAATACATTTTTCATTGCTTCCATTGTCCCATTGTGTGTGTGCCCATGTGCATATGTGTGAAAATTTAAAGGCATTTTTTAGCCTTTGTCCCAATAGTTAACATGTTTGAATCTAAAATAGAGTTCATACATTACTATAGAGCATATATTATCTGTTCTGTGCATCCTCCAGTCCTGGCACATCTCAAAGAACCAAGTAATTGCTGTCCTCATTTAAAAGTTTGTTTAGTTGTTACCATTCAGATTACAGTGGTGGCTGCTTCCCCAATCCATTTGCTTGTTCTTTGTCTGTTTTCACACTCCTACAAGCTGTGTAATCACTCATTCTTTCTCATTTATCACAGCCTTTCCCAGTCCTGACTAAACTATCTCCCCATTTTTGTCATGGTGCACTGGTACATTACAAATACAATTAAGCCTCTTACGATACATCAGCTTTTGGCCAACAGAGCTCAGCTTCAAGGTTGAAAGATTTCTGATATTACCTCTGATATCAGTTCTTTCCCATTTATCGGCAGTGTCCGGACTAATGCAGCAGTGTTGCATTAATTAAAGGAAGCATCTCGTAATACTGCTGTTTTTGCAGGGCTGACACAGAATCAGGAGGCTGATGCCTGCTCATGTTTTAAGAACCATTTATCACCCATGTCATCCCAAAGCAGCCAGCTGTCTGAGCCAAGCTTCATTTGCATTTCATCAGCCACAGCCTCTTTTTCCCCCATCTCCCTCCCATGTCTTTGTATAGCAGCTTTAATTTTTAAAGCACATTTTCAAAGAAATAGCTCAGCTAAAATTAGTATGCTATGAAGAAAGATGATTTGAATAGCAGACATCCAGCTTCAACTGATGAGGGCCCAACTAGGTCTGAGAAATTAAGCTTTGGTTTTGTGCTTTCCCTCGGTGATCTGGTAGCGTGATGGTGAGGGCTGTAGCCACTATCCAACTCCCTAGGTATGCTCATGCATTTCATCTGTATGTGAACTGTCCAATATCAAACATAAAGTTTCCACTCCATTCTCTGGTCATGAAAATGGTTTATTAGAGTAATAGGTGAAGTGTATTTGATTCATTTTTGTCTCTCATTCTGCACTTGCCCCTCTCTCCTTCCCACTCCATTCCCACATTCTGTACCCACCTGCATGTAGCAAAGCTTTTGTAGATGGATTCCGGTAGTAGATCCAGTTTCCCAACACAGAGGAAAAATCAGCTTATGTAGCTGTGCAATTCGAAACTATTTTGAAATGAAATTTGCATTCCCTTTTATAATTTCAAAGCATGTAAAATGGCTATTCTTAAATGCAAGTTTTGATTATATCACTCCCTTTCCATACAAATCTTAGCAACTCTAGAGAAAAGTAAGCCATCCATATCAAACCATAAGCAATAACTGACCATGAATCACCTTTGTAGTAAATCTTTTAGATGTTTAAGAGTAGCAGGAGAAAGTGTGAAAGAAAGACCTTTTACTCAATGCCATGGACTTTGTTTATCCTCAATGTTTTGCCTAAACTAAATCTCTGGAGATCACTTTTAGGGTCAATTATACTGTTTTATGTCTTTCTTCTTAACCCAGATGGTCAGCAAGAGTGGACACCTGTCTCCCACTGAAACCATTTGAGAAAGGTAATTTAGCAGGCTTCCCTGATAAAGCCCTTCAGTAACTGTGGGGGTAGTTTCAGATTCCATTCAGTGACCTAGAAACTTGGAAGCTCTGTGTCTTTATCTAATCCCTCTGGATTTCTTATCTCAGTAGTTAATTATTTCAACAAGTTTTTTTTCCCAAAGAAAGTGATCTTTTGAAATTCCTATTAAACTGGGCAGAAGAAGTAGTAAATTTAGTTTCTAGTCAGAGCACATTTTAAGATGCATGTCATTTTAAAATGTAATTACCAATAAATCATTTTGAGCAACCCACACATACTTTATAATAAACTCACTGCACATTTGATAACTAGGATAAGGGTGTGTGGTGGATAAACTTGCTATTCCATTATCAAATCACAGTGCATTTCGAGAATAATAAAATGTGTGTGAGTAGGGAAACAACCATGATACTAGAACTTATTACATGAATAATGTGGTTTTGTTTTCCATTTATTTGAAAACTTTGGAACTTCAAAAGTAAATGTTTTCATTCTTTACTATGTTTGTTGACATGTCTTTTCAAACATTGAAAAGACATTAATTTTCCCATACTTTTCACATATTCTGCTCATGTCTTTATTTCTTATCCATTTTTATTTTGATTGATGAAATAAGACTGTTTTGTTTTGAGGGGAATTTTCCCCTTGCCCCTTTCTGTAGACAAAGGCTGCTTGTTTGTTCCCGGCTACCCAGACCTGAAATAATCACATAGAAACTGTATTAATTACAATACCGCTTGACCAATTAGCTTATGTATATTTCTAGCTAACTCTTATATCTTAAATTAATCCATTTATATTATTTTGTATTTTACCACAAGGCTCATGGTTTACTGGTAAGGTTCTCCAGCCTCTGTCTCCTTTGGCAGCTACATGGCATCTCTTTGACTTTGCCTACTTTCTCCCAGCATTCTGTTTAGTTTTCTTCCCCGCCTAGCTCTATTCCACCTTGCCACAGGCCAAATCAGCTTCTTTATTAACCAATGATAAAAAAAACATTCACAGCATACAGAGGGGAATCCCATATCACCTTTGTACCTGTAAATCCCCACTTATATTATAGTTCTTCCAGCCAAATCAAAAATTAGTAAACCATGCTCTCCTTTTTGAACTTTTTCTTAATAAAATTTTTAAGTGTTTTCCTTGTGACTATTTTAATTTGATTTCATGATTTTTCAAAATCCTTGGAATTTTATGGATTTTGAAAGAATCAAGTCAATGCTACTGCCATTATTAAGAATTTATTTATTGAAAACCATTTATTTAGTTTCTTATTTAGTTTAGTGGATATGTTCTTCTTTTGAAACTCAAACCATTGTCTTTTGATAATACAATTTAGTGTTTTAAACATTGCATGGGTTTGTATATAAAACTGTATTTTGAGATAAAAGTTTTATTTTAGGATAGCTTTTGATTTCTATAAAAATTGTACAAAATATCCCTATGAATCTCAGACACTTTTTTTGTCTTTGTAATCTCTTATACTGGTAATAGTCCATGAACAGAACTACAAAACCCAATATTAAATCTTTATATTAATTAAAATCGATACATTATAAAGATTTTCTTACTTTTCAAGGAATGCCACTTGTCATACAAAGAGATTGGAAAGTACAGTGCCAACTCCAGTGACAGCTCCGCTTCTAGTATTATATCTGCTGCTGTGTCAAGCATCCTGACCAAAAGCAATACTGGGTGAGGAAGATTTTATTTAGTAGTGCTATTGAGAGAAATCAAGGCAGGAACTTGAAGGCAGGAAATACCTACAGCTAACAAACTCACTTCACAGCTAAAAAAGCATGACAGAAACCATGAAAGATGCTGCTTGCTGGTTGGATCACAGGCTCATCCTGAGTTAGCTTTCTTATACAGTTCAGGATCTCCTGGCTGGGGAATGGTGCTACCAAGAGTGGGCTGGGTCACCCGACGTACACTTAAAATCAATTCAATCATTCACAGGCCAATTGTGCCTAAAGAATTTCTCAACTAAGATTCTCTTCCCTATTAATTCTATCATGTGTCAGATTGACAGCTAAAACCAACTAGAATGTCTCCTAATGTCACAACTGTAGCTATGATATCTACAGTATTAAATCTTGACATTATCAAATTCATTAACCAGGAGATTTAAATTAAAAAAAGTTATACTGGATATTAAAAGTAAGTAAAACTATAATGGCTTCTTCATTGATGGTATAGGAGGACTAATTTTATGGATAAAAATCCATCCTTAGTGTACAATTTGGGGCATAGTATATTCTCAATAAAGGTTAGTTTTTTAAATTATTACTAAATTCTACATCTGTGAAACACAACCATCACCAGACTAATCAGTATAGTCACTGGATAAGAACAAGACATATAACTCAGCAATAAACACTTGCTTATCAGGTGTGAAGTCATGGCTCAGTTCCTAATGTGCATGTGTACACTCATGTGCGTGCACACACACACACACATACACACACACACACACACACACACACACACACACTCACTGAAAAGAGCAGAACCCAATCACTGCTCCTTTCACTTGTTTGCTTTTAAGACAAGTTCTCAATATTTCCTCCAACTTGTAATCCTTCTGGTTTTAGCCAACTCAGTGTTGGGAAGATATTTACAGCTCACATTCCTACCAAACATGTGACCTTTGTCATAGGAAATGCTTGATCTAACAAATTACCCATCAAGTACTGCAGAGTGAAAACTGAATTAAAAAGCTGGTCTTTGTCCATTGGTCTGTGAATTGTCCTAAAATTTCTTATTTAAAGAAAAAAAATTTTCAGTGATTTAGTTACCATTTTCAAAATAGCTGGGAATTACTGAGGAATTAAAACTTAAAATTTTGCTGAAATATGGAAGTGATTATTGTTTCAATAATTATGTTGTAAGCCGAGTATGCAGAGGGAAGCAGAGTTCAGGGATCCTCAAAATTTAACTTGAGGGGACAAATCTTTGATTTTCTTGTTGTCCTCAGATTTGTGTCATAAATTCTCAGCCTAAAGATTTGCTTTTTGTTATACTTGTTGAGAAAACGTAAGAAGAAAGCGATAAAAGGTAGCTAAAAGGAGTCTCAACGGTCCTGTGATAATAGAATCAGACTGGAAAGTATGAACAGATTGAAGTGCACCTATAAAAACATCAAATGGCTGCTATCATTCTAAACCTGCGTGAACCAATCAGGCACGTGTGGAGAGAAGACTGGGCAGGGTTTCCTATCTTAAAGATATTTTTCTAACAGAAAGTTCTTACTATTTGCACATTTAGAAATGAAGGTCTGAAAATTTAAAAAACAAAAACAAAAACATATGCATCCATCCTGGGATAAATGCTACTATCTACTCAGAGATAGATTCCTGTTCATACTTGGTTTTATTTTCTCTCCATTGTTACAATATTTCATAGAACATTGGACAAGAGTCTGAACCAGCTGCCCTGTACTAAAGGAAATTCTCCTCATACAGGAAAAGAAGATCCCATTGCTTTCCACAAAATTTGAATATAATCATACTCTGGATATGCTTATTGTGTTTTAGAGTTGCATATTTATATCTATAAAAGAAACATTATTAAAATTTCTTTAGTTTAAAATTCAGTTGCAATTGTAAACTGAAAATTTCTTGGAGCTGTAAATTTTTCTGAAGTAGGTCAGGTCCTGTAAGGTACTGTGTTTTGTTAAGGAAGAGCCTTTTTTTTAGTAGGAGGATGGTGCTTGGATTGAGCTGTGCTGTGAGATCTACCATATTCTATTATGCATAGCCCTTTACAGATACTTTTTTAAATAGCCTTTTCTAAGAAGTAACATCACTCCTCTCGCTACGGTAGCACATATTCAGTCAACGTCTGCAAATATTATCAATTGGACATTACATTACTGCTGCTACTGAAAGCAAACAAAAAAAATCCAAAAACAAACAAACAAAAAACAGTATGAGCTATTCAGTAACAAAAAAGAAATTTAGGAGCATTGGGCCTCACCCCCAAATGTAGTTGCTATTTACATACATGAAAATAATCAGAATTTAATCAAATTTTTAAATTTATGGGGACTCTAGTAGATATGATTAAATTAAAATATAAATTTGTCCATACATATTTGAGAATATAAGAGCATAAAATGATGTAGTAGTAGCAATCACAGAGTGACTTTCACGCTTTACAGTCCTGAGCACTGTCTGTTGTTTCAGTGTGTCTTGGTAGCTCAGAGGTGAGGACTTCATTACACAGAGAACAGTCTTCTTCTATGCTCAGCCATTGGTCTATGTAAAATTAACTTTGGCTTTCCCCTCTCTTATGTACATCATTCAAAAATTCTGATCTGGAGTACTAATCACACATAATTTTCTCCTTTTGCATGTTTAGATTACACACACAAAAGCTGATTATCGTAGTCTATGTAGAATGACACACAGAGGTCCAGCCACGAATGCACCTCCTTGTGGCTCTGATTGAGGAGACTGACAATTTGATTATTTTTCTTTATACACTTACATTAATTTTGCTAACATAAGCCTGATGTATTATTTGTAACTATACACCAAAAATCTCATTGACCTGAGAAGTACTATAGAGAAGTATGACATTAAAATTGCAAAAATTATTAAACCAGGCCAGATAAAAGCAAAAATATAAACAAACTGTACTGAAATATTCATATAAAAATGAATAAAGATTAGCTCACACTTTTGTCTTATTTGTTGCTGATACAGTGAAAGTATCTCATAGCTCTTGAGCTCAGTCTGATCTTTTCATGAATATTGAAGGGTGGAGGGAATGGCCTAAGAGAGAATTCATACTGAGACAAAAACTGTGGAGAAGCCACACATTGAAGCTCCTTTTCCATCAAGTTTCAAGTTCCTATTCAGCACAGATTTCAGGATTTTTAACATAAGTTAATGTGAACTAGCATATGGACTAAGTTTCTTTTAAGTTTCTCATGGATTTAAAATATAAGGGATAAAGATCATTTGGCCAATATGTTTTCAGTTTTGAAAAACTTCCAAATGTTTAAAAAAATAGTCTTCAGAACAACCAAATCCATATGCTCCCAAGTTTTCCCATAGTCACTATTGAATGATGAGAAGAACTTGAGTTGAGGCAAAATGGGTGGAGACATGGTACATATGTTGTGAGAAAACTCAGTGGGTATTTCCAAAAATTGGCTAAAACTTAAATTCGGTCCTTATGGTAACTTAACCAAAAGATTCTAACACTTCTATTTTTAGCTATGATATTAGTCTGTCACAAAATGATCCCTTGACCACTCGAGCAATGGAAAAAGGCAATAATATAAAAACCACACAGTCTCCCTTAGTTTGAAGTTCTCCTGCTCTCTGTGGAAAATAAAGTTTTGCAGGTATGAGCATGGCGCTGAATTATTTCCTTGCACATCAGTTTCAGTACAGATGAAGCAGGAGAACACATGTCATCTACATCAAAAATACACTGCAGATCCCTCATGGCATCTGAAAACTATGTCATATGACTATGTACATTTAAAACAATAATAGGACATTAAATTCTGTCCAGGAAGTATTTTGATATACTTAAAACAAGAAGGAGAGTTCTAACTCAAGAGGACGTGATGGAAGAAGGACAGGGGTTTGGGCAGGCCCCGGATGAAGAGTAAAGGGTAAGTTTGGAGTGTTACGCAATACACACACCTACATAATGAAAATACATTTATTTATGGACAAATTCTCAGTTAAACAAACTATATTTTAAAAATGTAAACACTCAGCATGCAGAGGCAGAAAGATCAGAGTAAGTTTAAGTCCAAACTTATCAATAAAGTGAGTTCTGAGCTAGTTGAGATATTGCTTTAAAAATAAAATCAAATAAAAGTCTGTATTTGGACTTTTAATTAATATATTTTAATATATTAATTATCCATCACCTATCTTGTACCAGAAGTTCTAGGAAACTGAGTAAATTAGTATATTAATAAATAGCACATTAATACCCTGTCTGCCCTTGTACAGATGTGAAAGTATCTCCTAAAGCTAACTTTTCTCATCACATTTTTCTGGCTTTGTATTCCAAACATGGTAAATCCAGTCTAGTGATTTTTCTTTAACTAAACCCCAATAACAACACCATTTTCATTACTCTAAAGCATGATTTTCCTCTTAAGGAAACTTCAGTAGCCATTCTTATGGTTATAAAAACGGCAATAAATTCCTAGAGTGTTTTATGTCCTTAGTATCAGTATGATCACCAATAAATTTAGTTGTGATTTTTTTCCCAAAACCCATCCTACCTATTTCCACCCATTCTGCACTACTATATATGTATCATATGTTTGGGTGAGTGCATACATTTATAACATGTAGATAGAAAGGAGGTTGGCAGAAGGAAGGAGATGAGAAGAGAGTAAAGGAAGAAGGAGCAATATGGAGATGAAGCTAGTTAAACCATACAATTCATTGGGAAGAAATTGTTTATGAAACTCAGTACTATGTATACTGACTATATACTAATTAATTAATATATGACATATATCATATATATTAATAAAAATGGAGGAACACCGGGCTATTTTTTGGCTACATAGTGAACAGTTGGCTTAGTGCCATCATGTGGGAGGTTGTTCCTTGTCCTCCTATTTTGACATACTAAAATAAAACTCAGTGACTTCAAACAAAGTCGGTGATTTTCTCCTGCATCAGCATTCATGTACAGACAAGAATGGTGGGTTGCTTCACCCATGTTCTGTTTGGCTTCACCTGGATCAGGGGGCATGTGGCTAGAAGATGCATGCCACAGTGGCTTACTCACAATGGCAAGGCATTGCTGAAACTCATATGCGGTTCAGCACTAATTCCTCCTTACAACTACACTTCTACATCCTTGTTTGGCTTTCTTGCATCTGAAAGCTGGATTTCAAAAATAAGTCCTCAGAAATTCAGGAAGCAGAAAGTGCCAGTTTCACCTGTAAAGGGGCACACTATATTTTTCGTTGTTTCTTAGTCAAGCAGAGATCTTTTATATACAAAGAAAAGAGCACCTTATCTCGTAAGTGACTTATCCAGGGATGCTTCAGAACAATTCAGTGACTATTTAAGCTCTTGCATTTTCCACATCCTTATGCCTCTGTTCCTTTACTAATCCTTCTTAGGACGTCCATCTGTTCAGTTTACATACAAAAGTTCTGTTCATTCCCATCATGAAACAGGTCATGTTGCCTTACTAGAAACCCAATATCTTAGTGTTCTTTTTTCTTAATTTCTTTACTCTCACTAATCACTGTCTGCTTCCCTGAAATGTTGAGTAGATTTTGTATTTATTGTGGTTTGGAATCATATATCATTCTGTAAAAGCCTTTAAATCAAAGAATGATGCAGCATGTTATCCTGGAATATTGAGGAATGAGTGACCAAATAATGAAACCGAGATGAAGCCACCTCACAATTCCTTTCTTTGAATTAATGTTGATTATTCAGGAGGAAAATAATGTCTATTTTTAGAGTAATAAATATATTGCATGAGAAAGTCACCTGAACAACCATTCAGTCAGCTGCTTTTACTTATTGGAACACCTAAGGCAGGACTGCTGCTATTTCTTTAGTAAAAATGACTTGGTTGGCAATTCTCTGCTTTTTGACCATTTAGGAGCTTGTGAAATAGCTATGTGAAATGTAGCGGTAGGACAACCTCTTTCAGATGTAGTTAATGGTGTACATAACCGAGAGCATAACAGTTTCTAGCTCTTGTCAAATGTAGCTAAGCATGAACTCACTGGTTAGAATCTTGCCGGTAAACCGAGGACACGTGGCGATACACAGATTAATGAAAATGGGTTAAACGACGATCTAAGAGTTAGCCAATAAAAAGTTATAGCTAACGGGCCAAATTTGATTTAATTAATACAAATTCTGTGTAGTTATTTCAGTTGTGGGCGGTCAGGACAAACAAGCAGCTCATCCACCTACAGTCATTTTCTCATTATTACCCAAGTTACTACAATAGGAAACTTACATTTAATAGCTAAGAGAAGCTAAGGATGTGTGATGGGGGTTGGGTTAGATTTTTGTGAGTGTACGAATGTGAGCCAAAGGGAAGCACAGAATTAATTGTGCTTTCTATTTACCTTAAACCTAAGGCAAATTTTTTCAATTATATACTAAGGTATGATTCCTGCTGAAAATTATCTATGTTGTAAGTGAAATGAATCTAAATTATTAAAAGTCAAACACATTCTTTTCAATTCTATCTATGTAGTCTCAGTCTGGAATCTATTCATTGATCATCTTCAATATTTTATCTATCACCTATGTGTATTTATATATACCCTGAAAAATATAAAGAAAAAATGGGAGAACTAGTAGTTAAAAATATGCTTACTTTGTATGAACACTATAAAACACAATAAGAGAGCACTTATAAAAGTCACAAAGTTTTAGAAACACTGATATCTATCTATCTATCTATCTATCTATCTATCTATCTATCTATCTATCTATCTATCTATCTATCTATCTATCTTTCTGTCTGTCTGTCTATCTATCTACTTTAACCTGAAATTCCACACTTTTCTATATGGGAAGTCATCTAGTGGATCTATTTCCATTTTAATGTTCTTTGGCCTCTCTTCTATTAACAGTGATACATTTCCTCAACTGTATTAATACGGTCCTAGAAAATTTGTCCCTGACCTCCTTCTGGATGTTTTAGATTCAGTACAGTCTGTGGCTAAAAATATGTGGAATCAAGCATGGCACATATAGCCATGATGAATTGGTTAATTGCAAGTGATATTGGCCATGCACCTTTTTAATAAAAGAGTAAATAAATTCGTTTGTGAATACTCTGAGAACAAATTGTTAACCAATTATTAAACAACATTTAATTGGTAGCATGAGAAAATTCACATGAGAAAAATATAATCAGCTAGATTTGAATACTGTCTGTCTAATCCCAAAATGGTTATATTTATTCCCTCATAAATGATCTACTGGGAGTTCTGGAAATATTAACAGTCCTAAAACAATAATAAAGTAAGACTAAAGCAGAGAAAGGCAACATACACAATGAATCTGACATACCTTTTGTTGCCCAAAAGTAATTAACTTCACGTAGAAGAACGGAAATTACCTGCAAATAGAAGGACAGAAATTAGCACAATGCTTTACTCAAAATGTTGGTTAATGATGGTGCATGCCTTTAATTCCAGCACTTAAGAAGCAGAGACAGTCAGATCTCTGAGTTCATTGCCAACGTGATCTACAGAGTGACTTCCAAGGCAGCCAGAACTACAGAAATCCTGTCTCAAAAAAAATTCAACTTGAATGGATCACACAGGACAAATACTGATTGCACTGACTTCAAAATGAACAAAATAGTAACAGATGATGCAACAATACATATATTATGAAACTACAAATCTATCCTGGTAGATTGAATAAGTGAAATCGTTTGAACTTTCATAAGAGTGTGAACAGCATAGTAATTACATAGATAAAAAGGGATAGTTCTCTCTCCAAAATTGTTACCAGAAAGGAAAGATTAAAATATTTCCATGGATGGAGCATCTCGATGAGGTTATTGTAAACAACTGACCAAAAATTATCATCAAACACAAGGTGAAAAATGGGAAATATGAAATATTAATGTAATGTCCTAAGAAAAGAATTATATTGCCTCCATGATTGTTCTATCATGAATGTTTAACACTTTCATAATAATGCAAAAAGCAAACAGGCACGGAAAATTCTAAAGAAGAACAGCAAAGAATACTGGGGCTAGTACTTTCAAAGGTATCTAGGACAAAACATCAATGAAAAGTGGAGAAGCTGTTTCAGAGTAAAAGCTAGACATGATGTCTAGATGGAATATCTGTTCCTGAATGGGTTTGTTTTAACAAAAAAGGTTTGCATTAAGATCCTTAATAAACAAACACTGTTCTTATGATTGCACTTTCAAATTTCCATTGAAGAAAAGTCTCTCTTCCTATACCTCAAGTGTTGGCCTATCTTTCCCTACTTGTATGCATTCAAAATGAATAAAAAGACCTTAAAGCCCTGATTGTCTTGTCACATAAGTAAGTTGAATGTTCCATGATATAGTTAAACCATTTGGGTCATGTATGTGTTTTGTTGAAGTTAAATGAGAATATTGAAGTTACACTTAGAAAAAATATAGTTATTTATGGCCAAATCATCACTATTGTGAAAACGGCTTAAATATTTTAAACTGGTGAGTTTTAATTTAAGTGGAAGTAAGTAAAGTTGGTAATTTTATTAATACCTAAATGCACAATATTCCCTCTTCCAGCAGCTCAGAAAATACTGACTGCACACTTGCTTTGGCCCACGCAATGGGAATAAGATAGTAAGTAATAGTGAGCCAGTTCTCTGACCTCACCATGTTCATGTTCTAGAGGGAAAAAGGAGAAAAGTGCTAAGGAGATTGTATTATAGATTCCAGATGTTTGCACGCTGGGGAAAACTGAACTAGAGGAAGACAACGGGACTCCCGATGTCCTATGCCATCCTCAATGGAGTGGTGAAAGGTCCCAAAACATGTCACAGAATAATCTTTGTAGGTCAGTGGGAAGAGGCAATTTCCACCCAGCCTGATGTCGTGAACTGATCTGATAAAACCACACCGAATAAGAAGAAAACCATATCCTGCAGTTGTTCTTTGACCTCCACAATTATGCCTTAGCATGTGCATGACAACACACACGCACAAACACATGCCCACACGAGTTATTGAATGACTAAATATACATAAGTTAACACATTTGATCTTCTTTTTATTGTCTTGGACTAGTTAGTAATGGCAAATAAAATTATTATACTAGAAGAGCTGGAGAGATAGCTCAATAGTTAATAACTCTTGCCACCTTTACAGAGGACATGAGTTTGGTTCTCAGTACCCAAGTCAGATGGCTCACCACTTCCTGTAACTTCAGTTATTGGGGATCTATTATCTACTTCTGGCCTCCACCATAATCACCTACATGCATTTACATGCAAAAATACAGACAGGCACACACACACATGCACACATGCTCACATGTGCACACACACACACATTCAAAATGTAATACATAGATTACAGATTCTACAAAAGAGTGACCATAATTTGCAGACACCCATCTGAGACAGAAAGAGGAAACCATGCTAGTGGGTAATGGGAAACCATGAGGTTGTTTGCTAACTTGGCAAATTCTCGGTTCTGTCATTCTGCGCAAGTACTCACTGCACAGTGTTTCATTGCTATAACTAATGAGGTCAGAAAGTTCAAATCGAAGAACATCCAGCTCTCGTCTACTGTACAGCTTCTTGATTGCTACTCCTTGTTTCAGTTTTAAGATTTACAAAAGTCTCTGCAAGGCAGTTATTTTTCAGCCTTTTGATGTGGGTGTTTACTCCTTTCAGATGCTTGAGGGAACTGGCGTCGCTATATTTTTATCATACATTGCTGGAAAACCCAGGATGTGACCACTCTCAAATATGGCCATGAACTTAGAATATGGCCTCTCAAGATACCAGAAGTTTGTCTCTGTTTAGGATGCAGCAAAACTGTGGGTAAAAATCCTAACCCCCAACAGCTTCCTTCATTTATTCTAGTGTAGATTTCTTTAGGAAATATGTACACTTTGGGTTTGGATTTATGAATATGTGTTTTCTTTCTTTTATCTTATTTTCTTTCTTTCTTTCCTTTTTTTTTTGTTGGAACAGCTATCTCTGTCTGGCTTCAGGAAAAGAAAGCTATAGATGCTGACTTGGCATTTACCTTCTTGGAATAATTTCAATTTTATTTATCTGACCAAGAATTATTTCAGAATATCACTCTCCTCTTTATCAGGACGAAAAAGATATCACACAAGTTTTAATATTAGTTTTGTGAAAGAATGGGATGGTTTTTTCAAAATTAAAGGAGAGAAAGAGAGTCACTGTGCTAACATCACAAGAAGTAGGTAAGCCTAGAATTGTGTGATGAGAAAGTCTTGCTGATATTTGCCTCATAGGAACTCTCCCAATCTGCAGAGCGACCATCATGGGCTTATACAAAATTGATAAAAATTTTCAAAGAATGAATTTTTAAAGATTGAGGCCTTCTATAGGAACATGCTACTTCTACAAAATGTATGGCAATGTCTTACATAAACACCAAAGGTACAGGGCTGACTTGGAATATCCCTAAAGATGGCATCAATAATACCTACTATTCTATTCTTTATGAAAGTTTGGGTTTGTTATTTGCTTTCTTTGAGTCTTGACTGATTACTGACTGGGGTGAAAGTTATCTCCGAGCTTACCTTTAGAATGTAATTTATTTCCAAGTCTTCAGCTATCCCACTAGTCTACTTAGAGAAAGAGACAAACAGAGAGAAAAAAGAAGATACTAGATGCTGTGAAATAATCCTCTTGTACACTGTAAAGATTTGTCACTCTGAATTGGTTTAATGAAATGCTGATTGGCCAGTAGCCAGACAGAAAGTATAGGCCAGGGGACCAAACTAAGAATTATGGGAGGGAGAAGGGTGGAGTCAGAGGAGTCACCAGCCAGACACAGAGGGAAGAGGAGATGAATGTGTCATGCTAATAAAGGTACTAAGACACGTGGCAAAGTATAGATATGAATATGGACTAATTTAAGGGTAATAACTAGTTAGCAATAAGCCTGATTTATCAGCTGAATATTCTGTAATTAATAAAAGCTTCTGTGTGTTTATTTGGGACCAGGCAGCAAGTATAATCCAATTCTTCCAGTTATTCAAGCTGAGATTTGACACAGATGAATGAGCCCCACTCAGACCCTGTCCCAGAACTCCACCATAACCTGACCACATACTGATTATAGTCAGAGGTGCAGTTAGTCACAGGAGATGCTGCAGAAAGAGAAATGTGCTGTTGAGCACACTCACTGCCTGACTTCCTGAAGTAGAAAGGTTAAGCAAATACAAGTGCTTTTAAGTCAGAGTTGTTATATATTGAGCAACAGGAGATAGCAAAAACAAATTTAACAATAAATTTCATAATGATCATTTATAAAACTCCTATAATTGAAGAGATCTGTGCAGAGATTAAGTTTCTGCTTTATGTTAAAACATTCAGAAATCTATAATATTCAAACTATATAGCTTCCTGATTTTAAGTGTTCACTGTTCTAAAGATAAAGTTATGGCTAATATAATTGGTTAAAAGTGAATATAACATATCAATGGGGTAGCATGCATGAAAGTTTAAATTCATTCAGCAAATATAACATGAATACATTCTATCTCATATTTATGAGAATCAGGTCTTTGGATCATGTCAGTTACATTATTCTTTAGAATGTAGTACTGATTTCATTAATAAATACATTGTTTAAATAACAGATATATCAGAAAAAGACAGAAATATATAAGTTCATATAATATGGAAATTATTTTTTTCATAACGTGAGTCCAAAGTTACATTATATAAAACTGCAAGGGTACACATCTGAATTTTATGTTGTTTATTGCTTATTTGAGGATTTGCCTAATGTTCCCTTGCTGCTCTCCCTTGGAGACAAAAACAAATGAGAATCACTACTTAAACGGTGACACAAATCAATGTTAATAAATTAGTACATTCATGAAAAGACTCCCAATTTTACTGGCTAAAAGCACACCATTACAGACTACATTACGGTAGTTTAAAAGGCACGCTGATAAGTGCCTGTATTCAAATCCATTTCTTTGCCCTTTGTGTTCTTATCTTCTCTGGGCCAGCAGACAATCCTGCCTTTCACTAACCTTTGGCACTCCACCATCAGCAATAAGCCTTGCTCCTCCATAGCCCCTGAGCTCCCTTAATTAGCATCACCTGAGGTATGCTCCATTTGAAGCAGGCCCATCAGCAGGACACACCTGCTTTGGTGCGTGCAGGTAGGACAGGATTCAGTTTCTCTGGGCTCTGGGGAGTCCATCTGCTTACCCTAAAGCAGTAAATAAATACCCGTCATCTTCAACCAGCTTCCTGTGGCCTCTAATTCTGACAATTGTTCCTCCTTGGTGTCAGAGTGCAAGGATAACAAACAAGAGCCTGCACGGACCACATAGTGTGAAAATGCACAGGGAGAGAAATGGATCTTCCATTTTCGAATTAAAGATATATTGTCATTATAAAAAATAACCAAGGAAATATTTTCTACCTCTTCAAGATGAAAAATATTTGTGTTTATATTGAGAGTTTTGTATTTTAAACCTTAAAGCTATGAAGTTGGAAATGTTCCCACCTCCCTTTGCCATAGTTTGTTTCTGAGCCCTTTCAAAACATTTCAAGGCATGTTTTTCCAGAAAATACTTTAACAGTATAAAGTATTTCATGCATATGTTATGAGGGTGCAATTGACACACTTTTAATATAAAATGATAGCAATGCATAATGAAAAAAATGCAATGAGTGTCTTTTACCAAACAATGGATAAAACACAGGTAGTTAAACCAAGGGAATTTTAAAAAGCTTCATTTGTGTTCTTATAAACTCACATTTTGCTTTTTTGTACCTTTTTCTTTGCCAGGAAGAATTTAGATGTGACAGTTAATGGGTATATTTTGTTGAAGCTAAGTTCTTTTAATGTCAAGCTATTATATCTTCGACATACATAGAAGAGAAGGTGCCAAGATTTCTAACAAGTAGGTACACATTCTTCTTCAAACATAAAGGCACTAAAGAGCTATTGTGCTGGCAGATTGATGTATTGAAAGATATGCACTGAATTCTCAGTCTATTAAAAACTGTCTCTCGGGGGGAAAAGTCCTATAGAACATATTCTAAAGTACAGTCTTTGGTCTCGTTGCTTGATTAGAATTAAACAGACAAAAACCCCACATATTTTACTAAACAATAATTTAAATACAAATATCAAGCAGATATGTTGGTTCTATTGGGACAAGTCTCATTAGCTAGGCATCACATTCTAGTCTATCTCTTTCTTATATATTTTATATAAAAATATAAAAGTTGAAAGCATACAGAAATATAGTGTTAGTGTTCAACAACTTTCATTTTCAATGAAAATGGCTCATATGTATAAAAATGCAACAACCATTATTATAGGGTAATTATTGTGTTTCAATTTCCCTTCCATACTTAGAACATGCAAGCTATTCACTCTTCTTCTTACATATGATATCGAACAAAGTGGCCTGCCAGAGGAGTCCTCTCACTCACCTCTACTGCCCTCATCCTGTAATTCTATTTTCTCCACATCGTACCCTCCTTCGATGACCTTGAGTCTGAAGGTCAGAGAAAAGAATGCACTTTACCAACTGTAAGTCTGGGTGAGTGCTCACATCTGCATGTGCTTTCTCAATTGGGAATTGGGTGTATTTTTTTCCCAGAGTGCTCAGAAGGCAGATGGGGTGGGATTCCAGAGCCTAGCTAAGGCAGCCGAAGGAACAAAGGAGTTGGAGCTCCTTCAACTGACATAATTTTAATTACCACTCATTGTTTTCTTATTTAGAAGCCTCTTAGATAACACAGAAGACATCTCACATGGGAGTCAAATTCTATAAATAGATAAAATGAAAATAAAATGCCTAAACAAAATTTTGCATAAGTCATAACCTTGCCTATTATTAAAATACTGAAAATAATTTTAAATATAAAATTAACCAAAGGTTTTTGGTTGTAACTTTTAATACAATATATAAGTAGCATTTTTCAAACATGCTTTATTTAATCTAAGATCCTCGGCATAGTACAATTTATATGAAAACAGTTTGCATTTTATATATTCTTGAGAGAAACTATATCTGATATCACCATTTGTTATTTACAATACACGTATAGCTGTTAAACTTGATTGTTAACTTAATGAGATTTAGAATCACCATGGAAACAAACTTTTGGGCTTTCCTCCTAGGAAATTTCTAGGTCAATGAAAGTGAAAAGACTCACCTTTAATGTCAATGGCATGATTTCCAGACTGCATCTCTGGAGGGAATTAAAGTGTATGAGCTGAGCCCAAGTATGCATCATTCTGTTTCCTGATTGTGGATGCAATGTGACCAGCTGCTTCAAGCTCTTGCTGCTGTGACTTGCCTGGCTCAATGATCAAACTATTGGCCAAAGCACTTCCTTTCTTCCTCCTCAACCTCTTCTTCTATTGTTTTTGTAATTGCTATTATTATATATATCTGTGGTGGCATAGTTTCCAGTGGAGGTCAGAGGATAGTCTTATGGAGTTGGTTCTATTTACACACCATTCTGTGTATTGAGGTGATTGAGTTTAGTGTGCCAGTTTTGTACAGCAAATACCATCTGAGCATCCTTGCTGGCCTCTTCCTTTCCTGAGTAGGTTTTGTTGGGTCTTTTGTTTCAGCAGTGTGTAATCTGATATAATATGTGAACAAATGAAAATTTCATGCAATAAAGATATCAAACTTTGTTTCATTGTTTCTTTGACCACGAAGTGTTTTCAATATGACCAGTATATAAAACACACAGAGAAATGGGTGGTTGTGGCACATGCTTTTAATCCCAGCACCCAGGAGGCAGAGGCAGGCATATCTCTGTGAGTTCGAGGCCAACCTGTTCCACAAGAGCTAGTTCCAGGGCTAGTTCCAAACCTACAGAGAAACCCTGTCTCAAAAAACAGAAAACAAAGCAAAACACACAAAAAAACCCAGTGATTTTGTGTCTACTAAGGGGCTGAAACAGTGTTCTGTCATCAGCTGTCTACCAGAAGTGGAATTGCCAGGACCTTTCCTGGGAATAAAATTTGCACAAAGTATTATTTCACAATACCTCCCTCTTTTAGTTTTACTTTTTCTAAAAATAAAAATAAAAATTTTTGTTTTTAAGTAGATATCACAGAAGATTTTGAGAAAAAAAAACTGAGAACATCAACTACAAATACCTAGTAGGTAAAAGGTGAAACTCACATCTTGTGATCATTCACATATAAAGGGCACTTCATCTATCATGGAGGCCAGTAACTGAGATTATCAATTGTTCCTCACCACACACACACACACACACACACACACACACACACACACACACACACACACACACACACACACACACGGAGACAGAGACAGAGAGAGGGAGGGAGAGGGAGAAGATGGGAGGGAGAGGAGTGAAAGAGAAGCTTGGGGAGGCAGGATGTGTTTGTGATGGGACTCTATGGATTTGGAGCTTTGAATTCCTTTAGGATATTTCTTACATTTTTTCCTCTCTCCTCTTTCTGTTAGCATAGAAAGCTAACAGTAAGTTTCCTTTCCCCCATGGAAAGTAAGAAAAAAAATACAAATAATACACTATTCCTCCCATGGATCAGATGTTTTCATATGAGAAAGATAATAAAGCAATTGGCAGAATGAGTCCATGAATCTTTCATAGACAGAAGTTGGTCTCTCAGTAATAGCGACTGAGGGAAATTGCTAACGAGCACTGAATTTACTATTGAAATGAAGCCTTAGATACCATAGTTGATCTTTCCTGTTTTAGGACTTTGTAGAAGCTGCTATCAAACAGCTAGTTCCTAGTATGAAACACCAACTACCACAATTGTCTTACAATGCTCACAATGAGCCTATCTGAGCATACAGCATACACTTATTAGTTTATGTGAGACTACGTTTTTATTCCTGTGACTGGTGCCTAGGACAGAGATACAAATGAGGATCATCCATGCACACTGAAAATCCAAGGTTCCTTTTGTTAAAGAATGTTGAAATGGACAGGAGAGCTCAGCTCTAATACTGATAAAGAGACACAGGATAATCAAGAAATATAATTTAAGCCAGCATTGCCAAATCATTAAACAATATCCTAATACTGAATTGTAATCTTCAGCTTCAGAGCAAACAAATATCTGTGATAAACTGCAATTTCCTCTATCATATATGTATGTGTGTGTATATATATACACACACACATATATATGAGGCTATATCCTCAACAATTCATTGGAGCAGACCTTTGTTTAATGCATAATCTGACCATGTGAAAAATACAGGCACTGAAGTGGAAAATTTTTTGCATTCTCCTATGCTGGCGCTGTCCTTTTCTGTCAGGTTGCACACACACATATCCACAAAGGGAGCAATATTTACAAGCTGCATTTTACATAATTCTAGGCAATGACTATCTACTTCTCCAGTGAAGAGAATTCCCTTGGCACTCCCACTTGCCATTCAGTCCTGCTGCTTCGTTGGTTCTATTGTATATCCTGCAGAGTAATACATTGCAGCGCCTTTGCCTGTGGTAGCCAAACTGGAGTCATCCATCATCACAATCATGGGAACTGAGGACCTTATGGACTGGGAGTAAATTATGAAGCGATGAGGAAGGTGATCATTTTTGCAGAAACAGCTATTTTATGTTTCTGTGCTAGGCACCATCCTTCCTTTCTTGTTCAGAGTGAAAGAGTAAAAGCCACAGGACCAGTTTTTGTTCTTTGGATTCATGCTGATGGAAGAGAATGCAATCAATAGAAAATGCACTTAACAAGTCTCAAATTGACTGGTCTTTTTCTTGTTTATTTTGAATTTCAGATGTAATACTCTGTTGACCTGCTGTTAATGCTATGTAGCTGTGGATTTTCCAGTTTTAAGTGTGTTATAAGTGGATAAATTTCACCAAGAGGGATAATTTAAAATAACTGATTTGAGACCCAGACTAGGCACTACAAAGGAACAGTTGTCAATTATCTTTGTAGAATTCAGTCATGTAGAGTCTAACTAGATAACTTATTGCTTTTCGTCCCTTTTATTTTTACCCTTCTACAGTAAAATATCAATTAGTCAGTGAAAATATGATCTATATTCATAAGTCAGAGGAAACATCAAAACATCACTTTGTCTTTCAGTCTTCTCTTTTTTTCTTAGTAAATTAGAATCAATTTAACCTATGATGTGTGGGAAACGTGGGTTGGTAACATCTAGAAAAAAAACTTACTATTCAGTTGAGGATTAAATAATTAAATTTAAATAATTTTATTACAGGACATGGCTCTGCTGGTAAGTGGCAGGAAAAGTAAGAACCTGAGGTCAATACCCCAGTACTAGTCTAAAAAACTTACACAGAAATACGTGCTGTAATCTCAAAAATGGAGACAGGGAAATAGAGGATCCTTTGGGCTTGCTGGTCAATCAGGGTAACCAAATCAATAACACCAATTTTACTAAATCTTTCTCAAAAATGAGAGTGTAGTGTAATTGAGGAAGACATCCAATGTTGTTTCTTGCCCTAAACACAAGAACATTAACACACACAAATATATTGTTTTTTTGCTCGTATTTGTGTACGTGTATGTCTGTGTATGTGTGCTTATATTTGCTTGGATTCAACTGTGTTGGGGTATAAATGCAAGTATTTCCTCATCATACAGAGACCGGAAGCTCCCACTTTATTTGTGGAAGCAGTTTCTCTTGCTGAATCAGGTGCTCAACTATTTAATTAATCTTGACAACCAGCCTGTCTCTTCGCAACATCCAAGTTCTGAGATATGTGTGCCTACCTAACTCTTATGTGGGTTCTGAACATCTGAATTCCTCCCCTCATGCTTGATCATCAAGCACTCTACCCAATGAGCCACCCCCCAACTCCAATTTAAATTGCTTTGAAGCATGTCCAACTGGATTGGTCCTTGTTTTTTCTCCCTTTGAATATTTGACACCTTTACAGTTTCATCTTATAAAACCCACTTGCACTGATTTGCATTTGTCATTGCAGATACTTTGTTTGTCTTCTTACCTTATCTCCAAAGTGCTTATTTCTTTAGTGTAACTTTTTAAATCTAAGAAATGATTTCTTTTATCCATGTGAAAAAGCTATATAGCTTCACTTTGATGTTTGTTTTCCTTTCCCATTTATTATATTTTAATTAAAATATAATCACACCATTTCCTTACTTCCCTTTCTTTCCTCCAACCCATTCCAGGTTCTCTCTGCTCCCTCTCAATGGCTAATTTTTCTTTGAGTCTCTGTGTGTGTTATTTCAGAGCTGACTACTTTGCATTGAATAACCAATGCTCATCTTCCAGTCCCTCAGAGAAGTTAATCTCCCTTTCTCAGAAATGATTAGCTGCCTGTAATTCTTTGTCTGAGGATGAGAGTTTGTGATATTTTTTATATTTACTTGGTCCCTATGTGTATTATGGTGCACATGGGAGGTCAGAGGATAGACACCTTGAAGGACTTGGTTCTCTTCTTGCATCAGGTGTAAACAAAAGGTTAAACTCAGATTATCTGGTTTGCTAGGCAAGTTAACTACTCACTGGGACATCTCACTGGCCTAAGATTGGAATTGTAAACGATGTATTTATTTTTAAAAACATTGGTATGTGCCTGAGTTTATATGTATCACATGTGTACAGATGCCCATGGATGCCATAGCTTCTGAACAATTAAGGAAAATGCCAACAGAACTAAAAGTAATTAAACATAAATGTTCAGAAAAATATAAAATTTCAGCAATATAGTGCAAACTGCTATTACATGTATCGGTATATATACCATTAACATGTGCGAACCCAAATTTTATTGAGACAAATCAAAGGCATGGGATGGCAGGCAGATTAGCTTTATTTTTAAAATCTTTATTGGCTTCAGCTGTTAGTTTTAAATGAAACCAGTCTCTTCTACTATATTGGCACTAGTATGTGCTCTGCCTTTCACTCAGGAACCCCAAAAGACCTTCCCCAAACTTTGTCTTGACAAGTTGGTAAAATTATGTAAACATTGATGTGTGCGTGTGTACATTTTTACTAAATACTTGAAAGCCTGCGTGCTTAGAAATCTAGAATGATGGGAACATCAACCAAATATAGATGATTCCTGAAACTCTTTTTAGTGTCCTACCCATAATTTTCAGTTGTGTGAGCAGGCTCTTCAGCAAGGAAGACTAATGACGTGCTTCAAAGTTTCTTCCACAGAGAGGCAAAAGCAGCAAGGATCTAGAATTTCACATATCCTTGCAATGAAATACTGTAACTCCTATTTCAAAGACAGATTTATAGGCATGATTGTAACCTAGGTGGCCCGAATTTTACATGCTCAGTGCAGAATAGATTAAATTCACACGGCTTTCTCTATGAGCTAAAACAGCTTTGGATGCATCCCCTTCTTGTGTCTGCCTTTCTATAAGCTAAGTCACATAACCCACAGTTAGTGGCTGCTGAGGCTGAGGAAGTAGTTTAACAGTGCTTTTATTAGACAGTTTCCAGTAGTTCACTATAATCTCAAAACAACTTGTGTAATTGACAGAGCATAAGAGTCACATGCCATATTTTAGTTCCTTGCCTAACAAGCACTCTTCCAGTTGTCTACTTTGCTGCATAAGTAACTCTAAGATTCCTTTTGAACTATTTGAACGAGTGCAGAAAGATAGTCTAAGGTATGATGTTTATACAGAACACTGAATCTTATTCACATAATGTGGCAAAACTGGATATTACTAGATTTGAGCCTCACTTTCACTTAGAAAAAATTTTACATGTAAGCAAAAAGTAAGTAATTGAAAAGTTATAGAACTTTTCGATAATACAGGTAGTATTCTCATCAGAAACAAATATCAAAATAACATTGCTTAGTCTTGTCTGTCTCCACCTTCTTGGTCAGCATCCAGAAATTTCACTCATCAGATTTCTAGGCTCTGTACCTTTACACTGTAAAATAACTGTTTTCTCTATCTAGTTCTTCCATTCCCTTGCCATAGTGCAAACTGCTATTACAGTTTGTGATATATAGCATGAGCACGTGTATGTCTGTGTGTGTGTTTGTGTGTGTGTGTGTGCATGGTCATATTGCCATACTACAATATGGAGGTCAGAGGATTACCTCAAGAGTCCATTTTAGCCTCCTACGATATTGAACATTGGGCCTGTCTGTTGGCAGAGTCCCGAATAGCTGCCCTTCATCCTTCTGTGCTCTCTCTCTAAGATCCCTGGCATTACAGGACAATGCTCCAACACGAGACTTTTTATATCAATTTTTGAGATTCAAAATCAAGTCCTACCTGAGCCATCTCTCCAGCCCTAAAAACACACATGATTTTTTTCATTGTCTTCCTCAAAAATATCTTCACAAAATAGCCTTGAACTTCTGCACAAATTGTCTTTTTATATTCCTAAGAGGAATCCCCATTCCTAGTTGAAGAACCTAGTAGTTGTTGTTTTCAAGGAGAGAAAACCTGTTGTCTTCAGTAGCTATAGATGATTGGCTACAATTACCCATTCTAACATATTCTTAGAAACCTATCATTAGCCAATAGGGAATTAAATATCTTTTATTTGATCCAGGAAGAAGAGGACCTATGTCTACAATTTAGTTGACATATCATTGTTTGTTTTTTGGAGCCCATTGAGTAATTTATGTAATGTTATTTTTGGTGGGCATGCAATTTTAGTATTTATTAAGGAGGAAGGAAATTTTACATACTAGTGTGATAGACTTGTTTTTAAATTATTTCTTTTAATTTTTAAATTATAATGTAATTGCATCTTTTCTTCCTTCCCTTCCTCCTTTCAAATGTTCCTTTATAGGTTATTTTTCAAAATTAAAACATTGACAGACATAAAACCTAAACAGGAAAGAAGAAAATAACTTTCAGAAAGTTGTAGCAGGATTTTCCCCTCTATTGGTTTCTAGTGGTACTTAAAAATATAATTTATGTAAGAACAGATACTTTTTGGCAGATATTATTCTCTTTCCAACTCATCTTTCTACTTTAAATACTTATCAAAAGTATACCTAAAAAATAAAAACTGAGACTCTGATCAGGGCAACATAAAAATGGCAGAGACAGAAGGCAATCTGTCTCGGGGTATCTACCGATGACACCCTTCCCTAACAGGTATTCCCTACTATGTAAAAATGTTCACCTGGTGATCCTAGCACTCACAGTGCTGCCAAGGTCAAGCTCAACTTCTTTGGATATGTTTGACATTTTCATGTGTTCTTGATTTAGTTCCAGTCTTTGTAAACCCCTGAAAAGTCACCCTCTGAATTCAAGAAAATCTTCTCTCGGATCTTTCTTGGTTTGCATTCTTATGCACTGACTTTTGGGTCTCATAGACTCTGTTATTACTTGACCAGTTTTTTATTTGTGTGGCTGAATATTAGAAGGCATAATTAAGCTAATCAAGGAATGCATTGGCTTTAAATTTTCAGACAAAAGAAGTCAAGAACCAAGCAACCTTCAAAAGCAAGTAAATGGATGAAAGTGCAGACAGCATTAGAGTTCTCCTTGTTACTATAATCAAAGAATGTGGTTGACACATAATAGATACATATTCAGTGAATGCAAGTGTCAATAATATACACCACATAAGAACAAATAAAGTACAGAGCAGATATTTGCATAATATCATGGTAGAAAATGAAAGATAGGGGCTAGAAATTAACTTTGTCAAACAATATAAACCAACTAGGCACACAAAATTATGAAGAAAAATCAGAAAACCACAAACTATGAAATCCAGACAAGCAATGATGAACCTGATAATCATAGCATAGGGGTATTCTTTCCTTAAGTCTTTCTTGTTTAAAGGGTGCCTAAATCTTTATTTACCTGTGATTCTTTTTATATCATCAATTTGATAGACTCTAGAGTGACCTTGGGACAAACCTCAAAGCCCCATATTAGAGCATGACACTACATTCAAAGAGCCCAGAAAAACAAGCATAAAAATGCATGGCAAACACTAGTTAAAACAAACAAACAAACAAAAACCCCCAAAAAACCAAAAACTAGTTTTAAGTCAAATATCAAGGCTAGCCAAAAACAATTAATAAATAAGATTACTTTTGGGTAGACATCAAACCTGAGGCTTAGCTGACCCAAGAATTCAAGCTGATACAACATCTCAGAAGTTCATGGCAAAATAACAGATTATTATAGCAGGTAGCTTTTGTATTCTGTGGGTTTCTCAACCACTTAATTTTTCCAATTCAATAATTCAGAATATATTTTCAACTTTATTTTATGTTTTTTCATAATGATTATATTAATTTTAAAATATTTGTTATTTTGGCTAATAAGAAATATATGATAAACACTGAAAGATACCCATGGTTTTCTTTTCTGCATAAGCTACTGAGACAGTGTGCCTGAACTAATGGGAACACACCAATCCACCTGGACTGGGACTGAATGAGCATATGATCAAACCAGACTCTCTGAATGTGGCGGCGAAAGTTGGCAGATGGAGAACCCACAAACAATGACACCAGGACCTATCTCTTCTGCATGTATTAACTTTTTGAGAACCGAGTCTTTTTGAATGCACTCC